>JAVQJD010100667.1:0-23807 GCA_036023655.1 Nannoperca australis
CTCTCTCTCTCTCTCTCTCTCTCTCTCTCTCTCTCTCTCTCTCTCTCTCTCTCTCTCTCTCCTCACACACACAATGTTTTAGACAAAGCTGTAAGCTACAGTACAACAAGGCGAGCAGCTAATGATTTATATTGCACTTATTCTACAGCCCAGATTCACATCATTTTAAATACACCTTGGATGGCGTTTCTGGATTTCATATCTGCTCAGATATTGATTGCTTCAGCTAGCTCTTAAATCATCCGCTGCAGGGCTGCTCTGTGTCTGTGATGCTGTGGGTTTATGCATTCCCATGTGATCTGCTGGCCAGAGCACTTTTTTGCATGTGAGATGTTGCGTATTTCTTGTCTGCATAGGTCCACACATACACACACACGTGCACAAAGTCAGATCCCTCAGTCACCCTCCTCCACCACTCTCTCATCTTTCTTTAACAAGCTTCCGGGAGTGATTGGCCAGGTTTAGGGGGAGAGGGATAATTGGGATGTGTCACCCGTCTCCTCTGTGACGCTCTGTGAGCGCTCATTACGGCGTTACGTATTCTCAATTTTAACCCAAGGATTAAGCAGTGGGAGCCCACAATGCCTTGTGCTGAATGGGCAAATTGCTGGCCAAACTACGAGGGGTGCAGTGCAAAACTGTGTACACTGTACACTACAATGTCATGGTGAAGACTCACACTGCAAAAACAGAGATCCAAACGAATGGTACACTTACAAAAAGAACTGACTTTGGTCAATTTGGTCCGAGTGTGTGGGTTTTTATGAACAAAACAGACAAGAAGAAATACTCAAAGTGCACATTTTCCATTTAACAAGCTTGCTTATGCATATTCTTTGGGGAAAGTATCTATCTTTCCCCAGTGTGATAACAGTTGGCAGGAAAAGCAGGATTGAAAAAAGGAAGCCCTCTCAGCAAAAAGCCAGGATGGACACAAAGTTATGTCAGCAAGTTCATGTCAACATCCAAGATTGTGTTTACATTTAGGTCTGCCCCGAAAGCAAACTTCTGAGAAATTAGGTCTCAACTATTTCGGAATAAACATATTTACAAAGAACTAATGGCCAAATCAGTCTGAATAGAAAGGATAGTGCTGAGCAAGTGCAGGATAAAATCAGAGATACATACAGTACCATTAAAAAGTTTGGATTCAAGTGAATGGGAAAGTGTGTCCAAACTTTTGACTGATACTGTATATGTATTTTGTACAGGCTCTTCTGACTTTACCACTGGAGATACAAAGTAAACGATGACATAATTGAATGTTCACTAGGCCCTCCCTTAGTTCCTGTTGCTATGCCTAAAACAGGCGGTTTACCACAGAAATAGTTAAGAAATTTACATTGCAGTATATTTTTAAATAATTATTTGATTTCATACAGAAGTAAACTAAAGCAAGTTGACATCAGTGGATTTCATCAGCTGAAATGACAACTGTTGCTACAATATTTTATCAGCTTTAGCTAGCGCAAGCTAATGCTAACCCTTAACTCTGTGGGTTTGTTTAAAACTTCTTCAGCTTTGTTTTAATGTTCTCCCAAGCAGAAGTTACAGTTTTTAAAAGAAAATCAGTCTTCAGAGGCTGGGTTTAGCAAATGTGAATTAAACACGTGGGCCCTTGTAATATTCAGAGTGCAAAACACCTCTCTTTCCCACAAATCAGCCACAATTCCTAATCTGTGTGGGAATGGACCATAAGATTTACAGAGAGCCATTTAGGGAGGTAAAAGTGTGTAAGCAACAATTCTTATGGATTTTTATTGTTGTTGATCCAGACATCAATATCCAACTGGGGTTCTGTCAGTTTGGATTCATCTTGACACAAAGCTCTGAGCAGAAAATTGCAGCAGATATAAGCCAGCATTGAGTCAACTGGACATGGTGAGGAACTACTAGGAACTTAACGGGTCAATTTTACAATTTCTCACACAGATTTATTGAAAAATAACCAAAGCCCTCATAATTGTTTCAATTTGAGAGGTCAAGTGGAGTTTTGTCCCTTTTTTTAACATCCATTTATACACTTCATGTTCTGAAAAAGTCCAGCAGCTGTTTTTTGGAGCCACACATGGATGGTGTGGTGAAGTGAAGATAGCCAGCACTGAGATCATGGGATACCAATGTCGTCACTGTGTTTTGTCCCAATGTCTCCCTTCTGCTCCACAGACTGCTACACCTCCCTCTGTGGACGGACATCTCAGTCAGGGACAGGCAGCCTCTGTTTGTGCAAACTCAAGCGTGTCCTGTGCTGTGCTATGCTGTGCGTAGCCTATGTGTGTCTTTGAGCGTGTGTTTGTGTGTGTGCGTCTGCTTGCCGACCTCTGCGTGCCTATCTCAGGCTTCTGCGTAACGTCCAGGAAATCACAGGAAAAACAGAATTGAACATTATGTAAACAACCCATGACAAACTTCTGGTGCATCCGTCCAGCTCTCTATTTACATTATCAATTATGTTCTCTGCGGACTAGCTTCTTTCACTGAGGGAGGAGTGCACGGATTCAGTATTGTCTTAGTGGGCCGCAGCAAATGGTTTATGTCACTGCCTACAATGTTTCAGTGCCAGCCACAGCCAGACGTGTATATTATACATACAAGATGTTTGACCACGAGTTCCTATGTTGTAAATCAGGCAATTCTCCTATTTGGCATAAAGCCACATTTTTTGTGTGAATTTGGCTTTTTGTGAACTCACAAGTGTAAGGCTGCAATGTAAAAGATGTTGGTCAAACAAACAAGCAATTAAGTTTGATTGTGAGGGAAATCTTTCATTATTTTCTAACATTTCAGAGACAAAGTAATCAACAGATTAATTGATGATAATAAAATAATCTAAAGCTGCAGCCCTAAATCTCATAATTCCAAGATCAAAGTTTGCTTCAGTCCTTAGGCTGTGAGGCTACAGTAGAAGTGATTAAACATAGTGAGTGAGATGCATATCAATTCTCCCCTAACACAGGAGCTCTGGCTTTCATTCTCCCTCCACGCCACAGCTGGGATATTTCTGTGAGGTCCAGCTAAAAAGTCATTGCTCTAGAAACTCGCCTGCCATGGACCAGAGACATCCAACTATATTATTACAGGAGGACAGAATCAAAAATAGCTCCAGCCAAAACCATCCAGCACACAAATCATGAGGACCAAGTGGAGTAAAGATCACAATGTGAACTATTACAAACATTTGGATCCGCTGGCCTCAAGGTTTCTAGCCACTTCTCTTCAAACAGCCAAATACTCTGTTATTTTAGAAGATTGAAGTTACTAGACAGAGCTAACAAAAAAAACATGTTTCATATCTGCTAACATTGACATTGGACAGGAAAAAGATGTACATGTGGTCTCTAGATGACAGTAAAGCACATCTGCCTGAGAATGGCACTTTTACATTGTGTGCCACTGCTGAATGTCTTCATGGCACAAAAGCAGCTCTTTCAAAATGAGGTAACAAGGAAAAACAGCAACTTCCTTCTTTCCAGGAAGCAAGAGGGCATATGGGAAATGTAGTCCTGAACAGGGTTTGGATCCAATTACTGGTTTCATCTTAGATCCTGGTTGGCAAAACTAGTCGCTAAGCTCTCATGGTAATTAATCTCTTATTGAACATTATATCTCTTAAGCTATTTTTTATTAGCCAGTAGCAATGAAGAATAAAATGTACTCCCACTCCCTGCCATGCTGAGCTTGACGTTTCCTTGTGGGGAGCAACGCTATAATGCTGTGTGTATTATACATTCACATACAATCTATTCCACGTGAGATGGCTGACTGAAATAATGTTAAGGTGATGTTAGTAGGTTTTTCATTCATAACCAGCATTGACTCTTGCTTCTTCTCATGATAAAATGAATTCTGAGTAACCTGACCGATTAGTGACGGGTTTGTGCTCTCTGCAAACCGGTGCCTGCACTCAGCCAAGGATTAGTGAGGGTAGAAGCACCAGGTTGCAAACAAAAAAATGCATTAATTTTTGTGCTTCTCAGTTCAAGGTGCTTTCAGATCCCATCTGAATCTTTGAGTTTAGTTCATAAAAACATTAGTTACTTAGTGTAAGTGTTGAATGCTAAACCTTAATTGATTTGATTAGAGATTCTAAAGAGTATTCAATCGTAGATTCAGATTAAATACAATACTACTAACTACTAACCCTACAATTGTTTACAATCACTGACAGCAATATGAGATAGACACTCCCAATCAGCAATTTCATGAATCATTATTTGATTGTTCTAAAGACAAAGAGATGTAAGGTAGATGTTAAAATGCTACGTGAAGCATGTTTAAGGATATCTTAAAAGCTTACAGCTACCTGTAATTCACTGGCTGGAGCGATGAGCTTATCTGACAGGATTTGTGACTTGCATTGATTGAGCAACATGTGAATGAGAGGAGGTTGAGTGACAAATATCCATGATGACACATGTGAAGACTTCTACATCTACACCCATACATGATGACTCCCTGATTCTAACACAGTAAGCATACACACACAGACAGGCATGCACACGCACATACCCGGAACACAGCGCAGATAAAGGCCTGCCAAGGCTCCTGTGAGATGAGCAGGAGAGCTAATATGCTTCCCACTGTGATCACACCCTGCAACAGAAGCAACACACATCAGGGTTTTAATCACCCTGTTTTACAATGAGTCATGAAACCGGGAAAAGACAACAAGCTTCTAGTTGGCCTCCCTTGCTCTCAAATTTATTACCCTTAAAGTAACTTTAGTATTTACTCAGTGGTGCAGGGAGGAGGCAGGGATAGCAAAGCAGAGAAGTATCCTTGGCAGACACTGTATTTATCTTTACGTAATATTTTTAGATGGTAAGTCTGGGTTTTGACACATTCTTGGATTTTCAAGGCTACAGCACACATTACAGACCCTTCTCTCCCCCAGCAGTCATGAACTCTGGATCAGTGAATTTTGAATAGTTACAGGGCTTTTCAGGCAGCCAATCTGAAGGCCAGTGGACCTACACAATCTCTGAGTGATGTATCAATATACATCTGCAGAAGAAACCTTGACAGAATGCTAGCCCTTTGCTGGTAAAGAGATGAATCAATAGCTACTGATTAAGGAGACTGGCAGCTTCTAACATGCAGCCACATTACGGATCGGCCCTGACCTCACGCATCTTGGGCAAACAGATAATACAAGGGCAAATTTTCTTGGCTTTAGCTATCGTGTAGGGGAGTGCCGGGGATCTAAAAGTATTACGCTCTCTGGGGCTTAGACAACTGATATTGGAGAGAGCACTCATCTAAAGATGAACCTTTTGCCTTTTTTTAAATCTTCCATATCACTGGAGATAAGTGCGAGAGAAGCCAACAGAGGGACAGAAAGAGAAAGAGAGATTGGCACGACTCCTCGTAGCACAAGACCTTAGATACAAAACACTTGATTTGGGTCATTTTGGTCCCGTCTCTTTAGATTAACAGCCGGCTCTCTATGTATATGTATGACATTTAAAGCATTTTTCCCCCTGAATGTCTGGATGCTGTGTGCGCTCACAGGGTTTGTCAGCGAGGTAATGCACAGGAGGATATGGACGGGCTATGTGTGCATGTCAATGAAATATTCATGTAGAAGTACTCAGAACTCTGAAGAGGGTAGAGCACAAACAGCGCCTCGGCAGACGAGAAAAAAGCCCCAAAGGAATAACAGTGAGGGGAAAATAAGGGAGAGGGAGTGAATGGGAGAGGAGGGGAAGAAAAGAATACACAGAATTATATTTATAGTGATACAAAAAAGAGAGTATGCAGAAAGCCACTTTTAGGAAAAGAAACAAGAAAATGAATTGTGTTCTGACATCCAGCGTTTGTTCACGAAGATGCACACAGATCAATACTAACCTCTGATTCCTATGATTATTCTATAGAAGACACAAACTGTCCACTGACACTGTAGTAGCATATTATTTAAAACCCAGCAGCTATTTTACAGCCATGCTTCCTGTGGTGTCTCCTGGGTGCTCTACACTGGCATGATGACTGACAAGTTCTTGTAGTGGTTTGGAGCTAGCCACTGCCCCGTCCTGATCACTTCCCTCTAGACACCGCAAACAGCCCCTCCTGTCTGTCTCTGAAAGGATGATGATGATGATGATGATCATGAGGGCCCACTGACAGAGCAGGCTACTTTATGCCAAACACCTCCAAATTTGAGGTCTGGCCCAGACCAAATGCCCTTGTTTTCTCTCCTTCGAACAGGAGAGAACCAGGCTTTGAGGAGCTTAGTGTGGTTCCATCAGAGAACATGCACAAATCCAGGAGAGGATCACGTTCAGCAGCTCAAGTACAGTAAATAACAAACATTGCTTGCTCCTGCAGCGCTGCAACTCTAAAAAAAATGAAGATAAAATGTACTAACTACAATTTATTTTCTTTTGATTCGATTGATTCTGGCAACAAGCTGTAAATATCATATGCTCTTAGCAGATTGTAGATAATAACTGTTCTGTTTTAGGTTTGCCAGGGTTCCTTCTGTCAATGAAAACTATGATAAAAATATTTGTTGACAATCTTTTTTCCCAATTAGACAACAAAACTCAAATTAAGTAAAAAAGATGGAAACTATGTTGCAATATATAACAATGTCTCACAAAAAGTTTTAGCAATAAAGTAAACCACAGACGAATGAACAAATGAACTAATCCTTTCTTTGATGCAATCTTTTTCTTCAAAGAATCCCATGCTTCTCCAGAATTGCACATTGAAGCTCCTTATTGAAAAATCTGATCCTCAGCTGCCTAAAAGTGTTTCTTCCTCAGAAGTTGATTTAGCCGCTGGGCCTGTTGCGCTAATATTGCATTTCAGTAACGTTATGTCTCTGCCAGTGATGTTAACTAATGTTACCAGTTCTTGGGAAACAGATCAATGGCTTAAACGAAAACACACTAAAAACCACGAAAACAGGCAGGCCAGCACAGTGACACCTCTTTTGACATATAAAAAGATAAACTAACATTATAAAAGGATTAACATTAAACCTGCTAAAACTATTTGTTTTTTTTGCCACTTACAATGTACATTTAGCGAATTTGTTGCCAATATCTGCCTCTTTGTATATCCAGCAGACACAAAGCAATATAATTATTTATTTGGAGTCACGTCTCAGGCAACCTAAAGCAACTCTTGAGAGAAATCTCTCTTTAGCCGCTAAACGGTCCACTCCACATAACTTTAAGTCATGGCTTCTAATAACTAACGCTAAAAACTAATGGCTGCATTTAGCTATCTTTCGTGTTCAGGGACAATTGGTAGAAAGGAGTGCATGATTGTTAGCGGCTGTCAACCATCTAAATCCTCTGCTTGATGTTCACTAAAGGAAAATTCCTGCAGTGATATTGTCAAATGTTTAAGCTGCTTGTCTCAACACTAAAACTAACAATAATCAAATGACTAAAATGTGACTTTAACTAATAAAGATTCTGGTTGCAACACAACAGCTCAGTCAGATGGAAAACAGCAGCAGTTGTAGTTCTTTATAAGAACTTTTTAAGAACTTTGTTCCAAAGTTTCAAGTTATGTAAGTGCATAACACAAGCTGTGTTTCTCTTTGCATGCAGTTTCCAGCAGTGAAGAGACTCAGAGGCTCAGTTGCTATCAACTGTTACTGTGCGACAAGCGCCTCCTCGTCCAAACAATCCCTTTGTGGTAGTCACATCCTCTCAATCAGCCTCAGTCTCAGTTATCAAGTGACGTTTTACCAAATACTTCCCCATCCCCACTTTCCCAGGGTCCTCTCTGTCACTCCCTCTATTTCTCTAATGGCTCTTTCACTGCCTCTCCAGGTCTGTCTCCCATCTTCACTCTAACCCCTTGTCTCTTCCACAATCTGTCCCTCCTCACCCCTAGACAAGCGAAGAGTCTTCCCTTGTTAAGACCTGCCTGAGACAGGTGTGAGCTAAAATTTCAGCTGTTGCTCTCCACATAGAGGCAGTGCCTGTGCTGCTCGGCAGCGTTGAGGCGATTACACCCGATAGGTCCCAAGGTCAACAGAGCTGTCAGGCCGAGCTCCAAACTCCTCAACTCCTCCACCACTATTGGATGATAAGGGAAACCGTGGGAGGTGTTAATTGAGGGCGTTGTGCTGCACAGAGAGTTACTGACACACTCTTGCATACAGTTAATTTCCATCTCTCTTATTTATGCTTATGTTCTTTCATGTGCTTGTTAAGTTGTTTTTCTTTGGTATTTGCAAGGCGTTGCATTATTGCAGGGTTCGTTCCTCATAAACATTTTATAGGTACAATAATAAAAAGGCAAAAGGAAAAGCAACAAAGCTCAATCTGTGCCTTAATTAGAGGTGGCATTTGGATTTGGCTTAGTGTACTTGAACGTGTGCTTGAGTTGCCATTGAGGAAATGGCTCTACAGGGAGCTCATAGTCTACATAGGTGGTGAGATCTGGAGAGAATGAAGAGAGCACGCAGGGAGACATTTGGGAGATTTGTCAGGCAGTCTACAGGGGAAGAACGGTATGTGCATACTTCCCTTGATATATCTGTTTATTTGCACAGCACATCTAAACAAAAGAGCGAGCAGGGAGGCCACTTCAGCCCGACAAAGGTCACATTTCCTAACACTGCTTCCTGGCCAGCTAGAGCTTGGCTGTAGGATTTAGCTCACCAAGGAATAGGACTGAGAGAGGAACAGGCTTATTTGTACTGGTCCAATTATAACACAGCATACACACGACCTCAAATTTCTCAAGTGAACTGAGGAAAAGGTGTCATCCTGTGTGGGAGATGCTTCAAGCGGCAGCCACTTAGTTTGATGCTTACTGTATATTCTAAAGTCTTACTGTGATGTATCTGTGTAGACCACTTTAAAAATCAAACTTTGTTAGTACCTGCAGGCTACAAAACAGGCCCACTCTGATGAATGTTGAAAACAAAACAAAGCCTTTAACCATTCTCTGCATAAACGAACAAAAGCACGCCTGCCTACACGGAAGCAAACACCACTCCAAATAAATTGCAGTAAGCAAAGTGCTACCATTAATCAACTACGTTCTTATTTCAGAATGAGTGGTTGGCTGTAACTTGTCAAGGGCCTTTACATTTAGCATTTGCTTTTACACTCCAAATACACACCTCAAGTTTCCAAGAATAAAACTATTAGTCTATTAATCTAGCAGTCAATCTGTGCACCTGCAGACAGAGAGGGAGAACGCGTTATCAACCCTTCGAGTGTTTGAAGTGCTATTTCATCTACAAGAGAGGCGCAGATGAAGAGAGGTTTCTCCCTGTCCAAGCGCAGAATCTATCTTTGAATAACTTTGAATACAATGCAAATAATATCCCTAAAGAGAGCAGTGAGAGGCAAAGGACTCATGCAGAAGTAACGAGTAACAACACAAGACAGGTGAGGCTCAAATGTGGCTTGCACAGGCACAGTGATTCTCAAACGTGGGTTCTGGGGACCACTTAGGGACCAAGAGCACATTGAGCAAACGATTTTTTTGCAATTATTTAAATCTGTAACTTTTACAGATTTTACAATGACTTGTTGTTGCTGCCAACTGTCATACAGTGTAGACAGTATGGCTACAAGATACATATTATTATTATTATTATTATTATTATTATTATTATTATATTTCTTATTTGGTCTGACCACAGTCCACATATTAAACATATTCCATTTAAAATGATTAAATCCTCACATTTGAAGAATGTATCAGAAAATATGATGTTTACTAGGAATTGTGTCTTGATTAAGTGACTTGTGTGAATTGATCAATTATACAAATTGTTGTCAATTTTCTGTTGATGGACTCATCAATTCGTTTCAACTATTTGATTCAGGTGCAATTCAGTATTCATAATATCATGTTCTGTTTGATGGTCTTTGATATGGAAAAAGTATGAAACGCAGGTGTTTGCAGTACCTCTATAAGAAAGTTGTAGAGGAGTGCATTTGAGGTGAGTTCAGCAACCATACTGTGATACATGATATAATCTGCAGTTTATTGATTTATTTAAATTATGTTTTACCCCTAAAACTCATTCCTCCTGGAGAAAAGACTTACTGACAGATTATGTCAAAGCTGTTTAACCTTGTGAAATCCATTTACAACACTTAATATGCCCATGCATTCAGGTCCCCTAACTGGGATTTAGGGATCTCCAGGGGCCCTTTAGGGAGCACCAAGGCCCCCCAGAAAAATTCCACCCATTAGACAGTATCCCAATGTTTTTTAAAGTTCTGAAACTTCAAGGACTTCTCTCTATTATTATTAAGTCCAGATCAAATATGAGATTCAATACAAAAGTAACATCTAAAAAAAATTCCAAAATGTATTAGGGGTCAATGGGAGACACTGGCCCAACTTATTAGTGTCTACAGGTAGGAGGTGTTGGCAGTGGTGTGGAACTGTTAATGGAACCTACTTACAGGGAAACGGTTCTGTTGGGTAAGAAGCTGGGCTGCAGAGTGTCCATCAAGTCCACATCATCACACACAACTTTGACTCGGACGTGCTGCCTGCTCAGCTCTTTGGACCTCTCCGCCGAGCAGTGACAGCTGTCAACGATCAGGTCCGGACAGTTTCTGTAGCTCAAGCTCGGCTCCCACAGCCCGATTATTACGCACAGTAGAGTCGGCGCTCTCATGGTGGACTGAGATTCTTTTAAACACTAGCTCCTTTCAAGTTATATCTTCCCAGCTTCTGTGACAAGTCGGGACCATTTCACGTCACCTTCCGTTACATTACCATACAACGTGAGCTCGAGCTGCAATCCGAATCTTATGCGTTGCTGGTCACCTGCTGTTTCCCCAACAACTGAAAACTTCCAGCGCTACTTTTGCAAATAAACCCCAGAGAAAAGTCAAACATCAGGGGTGTGATTCGCTGTTTATTTGCCATTCTGTGTTATTGCCCTACAAACCGCATGCGTACAGGAAATCTCCCAACGGCGCGCTTTCAAAGTCCGGATAAACTTTCCTGCCACACATCCTCTCCAAGCGGCAGCATGAATAAAATACGTGTTTGAGGATAAAACTTGGACCCAATCAGCCACCTAAAATCCGTCTCCTGTCTGAGCTGCTGCATGCCGTGTTGTCTTTCACTCTCATCATCCACTCCTTGCGCTCTCGGACTTGTTGCGCAGTGTCCAGAAAGTCCCTCCCCGCCGAATCCCGTCAGCCTCCAGCATGGGCTTCCAAGCTGTACATATCTCACAGATACACGAGGCCACACATTTCATAACATCTGATATCAGTAAATCACAACACAGTAGAGTGTTTCCTTGATTTCATTTCAGATAAGTGTTAGTTTCCTAGGAAGAAACAGTGGAATGGGATTTAATCATATGATCCAAACAAGAATCACAGGATAAAATTACAATGGAATTAAACTATTTCTCCACTGTGCCACCTCCGAGGGTTTCTGGAGGTCCCTGGGACACACTGCATGTGTGTCATGCATGATTTTTCAAACACAAACATTTACACTGCCTGATGAAAAGTGTTGCTGTTTGTTTTATTCCCTTCATTTACTCGGGAACAGCTGCAAAGGAACTGTTTGTATCCATTTTCTGAGGCCTGTACACAAACTGAAAATGATCTAAACATTGAACCCCTTCTGAATCACCATAATACTCCTCAAAGTCTAGGACTCTATAGTTAACTTTTCTTTTCTTATAATATTCCTTTAAGGTCTTACATGGGATCCTAAAAATTACAATCAAATACACGTTCTTTTTTTAAATGCTCCAAATTAAATTGATATGTTTATTGTAGTGCATTGCACTGTCACATTAAAGCATCAAGATCCATATTGCTCTGCTGTGATTAGCTGCAATGACAAGCTGCTGCAGGCATCGGGCACTTTATGAGCCAAGGACACGCTTGTAAACCTGACATTCATTTAAATGATGGTAATAAATAAAGAATATGAGTTGGAAAGTGACTAGGTTAACACAGTAACACAATGTTGGAGATTATTATTGGCTTGATCCTTTATTGCTGAACTTATTTCAAAAGCATGCAAAAAAGAAAGAGAACACAGTGTTTTAGTTGACTTAGAAATGCCTTTATGTTCTTACAGTGCCTGACATGGTGAGTGTGATTTAAAATCAAATGTGTCTGTCTATGAAACATGTTGACTGAGAGGTTTTAATGCAGTAAAAACACAGTTTCCGCCTTCATTAACACTTCTGTACCAATAAAAGCCCTTCCAGTCCCAGGAACTTGAGGACTCCTGACACAAAAAGACAGACAATGAGACCTGACGTCTCACAGTCCCAGAAGTTACACTGAGGATGGAGAGTTTGAACAGCTCACTCAGTGTAAGCCTATCCAGTGACATCAATCATGTCTGTTGATGGTGGATCTTGTGTATAAAGTGTCTTGCCCCAGGGAGACAGAAGCTGAGACAGCTGGCTGGTTGGGCTCCCCGGGGCCAGAGTGAGGAGCTTCCCCCTGGTGTATGTGTGTGTGTGTGTGTGTGTATGCACTGCACCCCTCGCCAAATTCCTCCCTCATTATCCACATTGTCTCCGACGCAGGCCCAAGAGCACAAAGGAGGATTTGAAGCCGCTCCCACCGACCCCGCAAGCCATCCGTGTTCCCCATTCTTCTGTCTGACAGGCAAACATGGACTCTGCTCTCCCTACAGGAGCAGGGCAGGACACATCCCTCCCCTCTGTGTTTATCCACATATGGAGGGCCTTATTGCCTCCTTACTGTGCTCCCAGGACCCCCTCGTCGACCGTCACTCAGGCTTGTTTACACAGATGTATATTTACCTCGTGACCATAAGTGCAGAGGAGGATCTCCCCGCCAGCTGACCCCTGGGAAGCCAATAGGAAAATCACCTGGTATAGCTGAGATTACCATTTGATATGATCCATCTTTAATGGTGCCTGCAGAAATAATTCCTTGAATGAGAGCCACGGCTGTGCACTGAGTTACTTTTACGCTCTTAATAGAAAACAGAACTGTGCACACGAGCCTGTTGTATAAAGGTTTTCTTTCTGGCAGGGGCTTTATTTTCACACCGACAAACCTGTTTTGAATGGGTTCGCTAATCAGCACAAACAACATTATTTGAACCATAAAATAGTTTACAGTTAAACATTATCATTAAAAGGACTCTAGATTGCAGTGTTAACTCAAGGTAAAGACTCATTAGTGCACAGCAGAGAGATGGAGTCAATTGCACTGATGCAATGCAAACAGTCTTCCTCTGCAGAGCATGTTCTCATGTTTTCCCTGTCTCACATTAGTGTTCACGGCTCTCCATTATTACTTGGTGACAGAGATGAATAGGCCATGGCCAGCAGCAGTCACAGTCCTCACTAAATATTTACCTGCTCCACTTGAAGAGGCCAGACTACAGCAGGATGACAGACTCTCATTATTACTCCATGACTTTTGGGATAAAGGCTCACGGCAATTCAGCTTTTTCTGTTTTTTCTGGAGTTCCCGCCATGTTGTTGATACAGTGAAAAAAAAGGTGAAAGCTGTTCTTTTGGCTTTCAGCGAATGTGACAGGTGGTTTCTAGATTCATAGCACGATCATTTATATTGGTGTTATCTGTAGGGTTTGAAATGAAATACCATAACGCTCCCTCAGTGTTTTAGCCTGAAGAAAGTCAGCGCAGGTTGAAATGTCTTTTGGTTTTATGGTTTTAAAACTTTTGGTCTGGTTCAGTCAGCGTCGATTTCAGGTGCACCTGTACGCTACCTGCCCAACATAGTGGAGCTTTTGGCAGCTAAAGAGACAGACATTTCCAACGGGAGTTGATGGAAACCAAATTATAGCTAAAAGGAGAGTGAACATTACATTCTCTAAGTGGCCACAAACATGGCTCCAAACTGTTCTGTGTGTCTTCTGGATGTGAAAACGGCTTTATAAGGCGATAATATGTCAATGTTAACTTTACAGTTTGTTGCACTGCCCCCAAGTGGCCAAAGAAAATAAATTATTGCAGATTTAAAGATCTTTAGAGAGTATCAAAATCAGCCTTCAACCATGTGTAATTTGTGTGAAATTGTAGAATATAAAGTCCCAGAAACAACCTACTTTGCCATGTCTAAAGCACTTGATCAGTATTTCACATGTGCACACCAGCCACGCCACCATATTGCTTTTTTTACACACGTAATCCATTCATTTATTTGAAGTTAGTGTAGTTTACTGTTCATTCTTAACGACTTGGGCTATGAGAAGTGAGGATGGTTTGTGTCCAGATCTCGAAAGGTCATGACCCATTGGTTTCTGTGGGAGTCAGACATGAGCTGTCCAGACATTTAATCAGCAAATACATGCAATCCTTCTTCTACGCATATTAACATGTGTTTGTGGAAGTTTGATGAAATGCAAGTGGGCACTGGGCACCTGTGACATGTATTGTTGTGACACAGCGAACGGCAACATGAGCCCGTGGCTTTTAACCAGCTTAAAGCCCAGAGGTTTCTGGTCAAGAAAAGTCAAGTCAAATCAAGTCAGATTTATTTAGAAAGCACTTTTTAAAAAGTGCTGCGTCACTTTCAATAGAGAACAAAGGAAAGGGAGATGTAGTATGTTACGTGGTTAGCATCTGATCCAGTGCTGCCACAGTCAATGCTAATTCTAATTCTAACCAGATAGCAACATGCACAACAACAACACAGTATAAAAATCAAATTACATGTTACGCACTGAGCAACCTGGCTTCCTTTCCTGGATAAAGGGGTACTTAGAAGCATTTACTATCAATAAACTCAACTCACTAAGGTGCCAAGAGGATTTGGGAAACCAGTGCTACTTTTAAACTTGAGAAAGGAGGACAGTGCGGTGCGAGCTGGCGTGTTGGTGTTCCTACAGCAGCAGGGTGGACCCACTGACCACCAACCACCAGGGTACGGCACAAGGACTTCAGTAAAGCTTTGGAACATGCATAATGATCTAAACAGAGACTACTGGAATTAATCTTCTGTGGCCCCTTTACGAGAGTGCGGATGTGTTATTGCCTCCGCAGCCTTCTTGTACTTTCCCTTGCCTGGGAATATAAGCAATGCATCACAAACCAGATGCCAACAATGAGTTTGAGCTGCAGTCGTTTTCACCTCATATACAAACCGGGCACATGACAGCTTTTGCACAAAATCGTTTTCAAGGGAGGCTGCGGACAATAAGTCGAGTATATTCATTTGTAATCACCATTCCCCCTCAAGTCTCATAAACACACTGCACATAAACATCTCCCTTGTTTTTACATCTCAATACGATCATCGTGGAATTTCATCAGCTCGCTCGTTTGTCATCATTAACGTTGATGGAGGTCACTCTGCACCCGTCTGCCGATGCACCACAATAAGTTTGACACAAATAAAAGCTATTTGGGCTAGGAGTACTCCAAGGCTGTTTACTGCGGCTTTTATTTTGTTGTTTTGACACTCAGTGATGGTGGAGAGACAGAGGATACGTAGCCCAGCTCCGTCTGTGGTGCAACAGTGAACTCGGCCTTATAAGTATTCTAGTCTCCATCCATAATCCGGCCTGCGTGAGCGGGGACCCAATGAGGAGATGAAGTACCATGGGAAGGTTTCCTGGCAGAGGAGAAGGGAGTGGAAGGGCACTGCAAACAAAATCATATTTCAGCAAGTCATTTTATCACGTTTCCACTCTTAAAATAAGATTTTTTATTAAAACAAAACATTGCAAATAATCTGCCAGCAGGGCACACAAATTTCACTCACACCTTTTAGCTCATCTCGCTTCTCTTTTAAAACAAGGAACAATATTTTGAAACACATCACGCCGATCCTTAGGTGTAAAGAAATCTTCCTGCATGTGGCTTTTTCTCCTTTCTAAGATTTTAGAATAACAGATTTATTTCTTTTGACATTTTTTGTAGCAGTATAAAAAAAGAAAAGAATTTCCATGCTGCCCTTTACTTGTCATCTGAGTTATTCCTGGATTGTGTGCAATTCTGTCTATTTCACAGAGCTGGTAAAGGGCAGGTTACATACATACATGCTCACACATGCACACATGCACACATGCACACACACACACACACACACACACACACACACACACACACACACACACACAGAGAAAGAGAGAGAGAGAAGGATGCACCATCCCACCAGTGTGATTCGATCATGGATATGGGAATTAAGTGACAATACTGGGCCCTATTGGGGGAAGGGGGAAAACTACACTATATTGTACTATACTTTAGAAGATTGGGGGGAAAAGCCAATGGGGTTTCATACATGGGGTGACTGTCTTTCCCTTTTTATAGCACAGACAATGAACAGGAAACAGAAGCAAAACATGTTTAAAATGAGCATATATTACCATAATCTATTTTGGACTTTTCAAACAAAGAGGTATTGTCTGATGGGTTGAATCTTGCGTGTGAACTCTGACCCCAATGGCTATAAACTTAGGATAGCAAGGGGTAACAGGCAGGGCAGCTTGTCCTATCGTGCCCATTTCTGTAGCAGAATTGCTACTTGTTCTCAGTGGTGAGATAGGTCATCACAGAGTCAGAGCTGCAGCTCTCCCACGGCAGATATTTCACGCCTGTCGGTGGATCTCTCTTTATCTCTCTGCCTCCTTCTCTATTAAAAAGACACGCTTTGGCTCATTCTTCCTCATAGCTGCTGAGAGAGGCTTACAGCTGGACACTATGTTGCAAGTGTATCAAGGTCCGAGTTCATCCCCGCTGCACAACAGTGTAACCAGTAAGTGCTTCTTTTTTTAACCATCCTTAATTCATTGCAAATCCACTCATCCTCAACATGGCCTTTACATAGAAACATCTCTTTTCTGTTTCCCTCCCACATCAAAAGGGGTGGATAGGAGGAAATCAAGAAAGCACATGTTGCTCACCGCAAGAACCTCCAGCTAAGTCCTGCCTTACCAACAGACAGTTCATCAAGAGTGAAGCAACTCTGATCTTTTCAGCGACACACGCTCATAGACACTTCATGATTAGGATGTGCTGGTGGCCTTTTCCCCCCCGCCTGCGTCTCACTGCTCCAATGCTTTCACACTTTTGTGAGCGCCTCAGTCTGCCATCCAAACTGAACGCTGAAGTTAAAACACTCAAATTGGTCAAAACCGCTTATTTGGCTTGTGCGGCCCGGCCTCCCCACAGAATGTTCCATCGCTCTGCCACAGCAAAGACTAGGAGGATGCAGCGGGATGTGGGCACAAGGAGGAGAGGCATGGCTGGTATAGGCAAGAGGGAAAAAACACAGCCTCAAAATCCTGAGGGTCATACATGGAGTATTCCCAGATGAGCTAAAAAAGCAGATAGCCTTGGACAGCTGAGCCCAATAAATCTCAGGGCTTCTGTGAGAAAATTGAGAACTACTAAACAAATGAATGGGTGACCAATTCTGCAGCTGGAAAGCAGGGCAGCTATCATACCTGCATTTCATTTGCTGACCCTGTTACCTCTTGTCTAAGTTGCACAGAAACTCCTAACAGGTGAGACTGGATGGTGTTTTAGGCTATCCCAGATCACTGCACTCAGCATGTGTTTAGTATTTGGCAACTAACTTCAAGTAAAAACAGACGTATGGGAAAATCCAAATAGTGTTAAGTATGTTCTCAAGTACTTTTCCAAGATAGTCTAATGTCTTTTTTCAGTATATTTTTTTCTGGAAAACCCATCTGTCTCCATATACTCATTAGCAGTTGCTATTGGCCCTAGCACTCTGGGTTACAATGCTTCATTCTTCATTTACTAGATCATTGAAATGTTTTATTGACTGAAATATAACAAGCATTTTCGCCAAGCTTTTTTTTGTTTTATTGTTTATGTCTAATAATTCCCTTCGCTCTGTAAAATATAGATATGAAAACAGAGAGGCTTTCAGTTGAATATATCTCTCAACAAGTTAGGACTTTATGGAGTGTAATGTTAAAATAGCAACATAGGTTTAACGCATGAATAAGCAGGTAATGTATTGCCTTTATTACATGACTGTCATGAGGCAATAAAGATCTCCTTCCCACACATTTTTGGATGGGATAGCAGAGGGCCTTCGAGCAATTACATTTTTACGGCTGGTTTTTGCTGAGAGCACTAAGCATAGCACCCTTTTCCTGCCCGTAGTGATATTTGTACATTAATGGTGGCAGTTTGAAATAAACATATTTCTCACAGACAAGCTCATATAACACTTGTTATACTCCCAACAGTAAAAAGGAGTCCTGATTCAGTCATGGACGTGATAAGCAAGAAAACGTTTGCCATTAATGGAGGAAATGCAAGAGCTGCTTCAGCAGATGGGTTCCGAGGTCTTTAGAAAAACAGCCTCTTCATCTTTTTAAATGGGACCATGCACCTGATGGTGTTTTGCATTACCATCAATGATACCCTATAAAAAAGCAGAAAGTAGTAACTACAAACTGTGAATTTGCACATATATTTTTTTAATGTGCAATAGAAAATGTATTCCATACTTGTATGCACTATAGTGCTAAGTATTTCTGTTTAGCTAGGTGTCTGCTTGTCCATTACTGGTAATATTTATATTGAAATGAATATGATATAAATATTTAAATGTTCCCTTAGATCGTAAGGGATTGCTAACTACACAAAGTCAAATTCAATTTCACCTTTAGCTAAGGCAAGTTGTGGCTATCTCAGCAGCTAGCTAACACTTGCACACAGCTGTAGTTGTCTGTCTCTGTGATGCAAAGTGTAGGTAATGCAGACTGGGCAGCAATACAAAGCCAAAATACAGTAACTAACCAGCCAGAGTGAGAATATAATGAACATGCCTTTTCGTAGGTTAATGCAAATTGAATGTGCTGTTTTCACAGATATTTCTACGGCATAATAATATTCCATATGGTAACACAGATGCCAAAAAGTCAGATTCCAGTCTTAACTTGATTTTGACCAAATATATACACATGTTCCTATGGAGAGCAGATTAACCCTGGTTAAAATCCACTTACCCTAAAGAGTTTCTCATGTTCACACATACTGTACTCTCCAGGGAGGTCCTGGAACAAGATGGATGTAACTTGAAGCGCAGCGCCGGGGCCCTTGAACCCCCGAGGCTGGCTAACCTCTGCTCCTCTGCTCTCCACTCTGCTCTGCCCTGATGTGTGTTTTTTCACTCTCTCGCTCTCCTCTGATTTCCTGGGCTTATTGAGTCATGATTGCACACCAGCGCCCAGTGACAGAGGATGTCAGTTGGCTGTCAGGCGTTCAGGAGGCTCCAGCTGAATCAACAGTCTATGCACAGAAAACGTCTCTCTCCGACAGACACACATCCACAGCACCTCAGTCTCTTTTGTAGATATACATAGAGGAGAAAAGCTATACAAATATGACTACAAAAATAGACAAAGAGATATTGACTACCTGAGGCAAACTGTTTTCTGTGAATGACATCAGAAGCTGGCTGAGGATACTCTTTCTGGCCGCCCTTATTCTCAGCCGACGGGCCCATACATCACTGTGACGCACTGCAGGAGTTAAAAATATTGGCTCTTTTTCCAGTTCTCTTTTTTCTCATCATTCCATTGCCTTCCCTTTCACTCCCTCCAGTTCATGACACTGGAAGCGTGCCAAGCAAAATGTCGACCCTGATTCCCTGGCGTCAGTCATGAAGCTGGTTCTGCAGGACCGCTGCTGGCTCTGGCTGTAAGCACTGCCGAGCTACGACTGGCTGTCAAAAGCTAACAGGTAGCATACCTTAGAGCATTTGCACATGCACTAGGACAGAATTTGCCAATTGAGAAATGGTCATAAGTCTGTTTTAGGCTTGAAAAAAAGCTTTTTTTTAAAATTACTTTTTGAAATAACTTCCTCACTGTCTCTCCCTGAGTCTCCAAGGAGACGGTCCAACAGGATTTATCTTCAAAGAGCCTTGACATGTCTAATGTGCCTGCTGGTCAGTCATCAAGGGGTCAAGCTATTCTCAGAACCTCCAGTGGGAAAAAAAATAATTCAGCATGGAAATGAGCATACTCTACCTCTTTTTATTCAAAAAATTCACAAAACGTTCAAAAATAAACAGTCCACTAAAATTTTACAGGCATATTCACAGAGAAGTACCCAGACACTCTAAATATGGATTGAAATAAACCATCTGACCCTTGAATTTGACTGCTTTTGAATGAGACTGAGCTCTTTAAAGATCCTTCATTTGTGGGTAACTGGTCACCACTGCACCCCAGATGCCAGCAGGCCACAGGCCAAACTGCCTGCCGCCCGGAGACTGGTGCTGTGTGACATCACGTCCTGTCATTGTGTTGAGAAGGCAGAGCTGAACAGACTGGAGAACGGGCCAGTAACATCCCAATCAAGTCTCACACTGCCTTCAGTCCCCAAAGAAAAACAGAACTTAGAATTAGAGGAAAACTACAAGAACAACAGCAGACTTTAGTCCAGACGTATGAGTCATAAAAGATAATAGCTAAACATCGACCAGTTGCTTCTGTCAGGGGTTGGTAAACACTGAGAAAAAATGTATTGTACATTTATCCTTGGATGGTCTTGAACAATGAAACAATTTTATCTCTATGCAAAATAGGGAATATTAATACCCAGTTTAGCCTGCTCTCCCACAGTTAGATAAAGTGGTTCATTTATCTGTTGATTAAGCGTCTTGGTTTGGTTTTTACACAATATGCAGTGCCTTGTAGTTGTTGCTTATAGATGTTTTATTAAACTGCCTTTTTTTACTGCGGGAAGCAGACAGCCTTTGATTCTTTGAACTTTATGCAGAGCATTCAAAATCTTTTTCCAGTGTGTCTTTCTAAAATGCTATGTTGAATAAGAAAGATGCAATGACAGAGTTGCTGAGCTAAATTTCATAAATATTACATTTCTACTAAATAATCATGATTCTTGAAGGCAGTGATTTTGTTATATTCAGTTTGTTAAGGAGATCAGTATATTTCAACCAGTACAATCTAAATGTATGCACTGATGTAATGAATGAAGTGCTCATGCCAAAGATATGTCTGAGATAATTTAGTTTTCCCATGGGAGAGTAGATGAGTTATATTTTAACTGTAGTGCCCCACTCGGTACGTCTTGGTGGCAATAGTATATGATTGACATTGATTTATGAATGGTGTAGTAGACAGTCTGAAGACCTGAGTGTGTAAATCACTAGAGTAGGGGGGGTTTTTTTGTACTTTTTTTGCACTTTTGTTCCTGGCTTATATGATTTTTACATGAAATTTCCTTCATTTATTCATTCTTCCTTTCTTAAAGTAGCCATAATCAATATTTGTATTATAACATAAGTATAAAATGACAATGTGAAAACAATGTGACAACGTGAAAGGGGTCACTGTTTCCATCAGGAAACTTCAGAAGTCTTAAAAGAGAGTGAATATTGGACCCACAGTCACGATGGGCAGAAACATAACTCCAAATGAGTGATCATGTAGCTAGGAACTGGTAGCTAACAAAGTTGAGTTCACAACTTGTTTCCGCTGCCACCAAGTGGCCAAAATTAAATTGTGTGTATATATACACATACAGATTGGCTGACAATTTTTTTTTTCAGATAACAATGGGCATAGGCTCTTCCTTATGACATTTGTAATGTAGTCTACAGTTCCCAACCTGGAAGTCGGGACCCATACCAAGGTTCGCAAGATTATTACCAGGGTTGACAATAATAAAAATCTAAATTCTAACACATAAAATTTGATTTATTTTTGGATATTTCCTTGATTCAGGCCTGTGAAATGATTCAAATGATCTCTCTTTTCAGCTCAAAACTCATTCTCATGCAACCTGTGATGAGAAGGCACAAGTAGACATGTTTTTTTAAAATGTGTTAACATCTAATTCTGTTTAGGCTTCTTAAAACTCTCCAGCTGTGCCTAAACTCTCTTTTTGTGTCTCTGTTCTGACTTATAAGGATAAACACATTTGTACTGGATCTCAGAGAAGTTGCTGATTCAAATTAGTTATAAAATGAAGTCCAACTGCAAGTCTGAGCCTTCCCCGATCCAAAGTGTTTGAATAAATTAGATGTATAATATTATTTTAATATGTATCTAAATCTCAGCCTCCCTCCCTCAGCTGTATTCACCACTTCTTCTTATAAATAGATCTGTTCTGCATACATGTACTGGTATTTGGGGCTAATTTAAATGAACACTGATAGTACTAGTACTAACATCCATTCTTGCACTCCAGTAAAGGCCAGAAAGTGTTGGTGTTACACTGCTTCTGTCAGCTGAAAGTAGGTCAGAATTTCATTTTTTTATCTTATTTTATTCATTCCACACCTGTAACACAGCTCCTCTACAGCTTATGAGATGGCAAATTCAGCTTGACCTTTACTCAGGCTGCACATCTTTCATTGAAATATTATTACTATGCCTCAGTCATGCGTGTGCTCTTAGACACCTGTCAGTTTCAAGCAAGGGTGTGGTTGACAGTTTTTCAACTCAGCGGTCGTTGATGTATTTTATCACCCATCAGGCTCTCTGTCTCTCGGGGCTGGGGGAAGATGTACTTCACTTTTGACTGTGTCACTCCATGGTGCCCTAAAGCAGTGATTCTCAGCCAAGGGTACTTGTACCCCAGGGGTTACTGCTGTATTTGACACGGGGCACATAGAAAGATTGCGGCATAACTCAACTCATTTGAAAAAGTAGAAATTAGGTTTAATTAAAATATATATATTAACATATTGAATCAAGTAAATATAATCTAAAAGTAATGATAAATGAAATATTAGCTAACAATAATGGATAAATGGTTGAAACATCCAAATTCTGCCTGTCCAAGTGGTAGCATTATGAATACAAAGTTGACCAAATTAACTTCAACATTCAACATTCAATTGTATGAACAAAATAATTTAACAATTTTATTTTATTATTTTATTAAATAAATGTATAATAATAAACGCCCAATTTAACATAAATTTATAAGGACAGATTTAGAATATGCTGGCTGGTATCCATGTTCTGGCTGGGATCCAGTGCTAACCACCTGATGCAGATATTGTTCACATGATGTATTATGGTTTGCTTGATGGTTTGGGAGGCAAATGCATAATTCCAAGGAGAACTGGATTCCTAAACTGTACTTTTCTTTTAGACGAAAATAAAATATTTATATATATATAAAAGAAAGAAAATATAATATTTATGCTGTGTTTCATCTTCATTTACTGTAACCCAGTAGCATCTACACTGATGCTTACACCTATGCAGACATTGTTACCTTATTATGGTACCAAGTATTTTCATAGAGACCTTGTATTTGCAGAGATATACTCTTAATTTTGGGTATGTAATTTTTGAGCAGGTGACTCCGCCAAAGGCCTGGGTGGGAAGAGGTTAAAGCACGTCATTGGCTGCCAACACGTTTGATCAGATTTTCACTTTTTTAAGATTAATGAAAAACAACATATGCATCATGAATATCCTTGTTTTTCTTATATGTAATATATGTGTTATTTAGAATTAAGATTATTTTCATGCTGTACTGTAAACATACTGTAGCTCCTTCCCAATTAAGACTTTGAGATTGAATGCCGCTTCAAGTACATTTTTTGCAGCATGTTGAGATAGCAGCT
The DNA here is from genome assembly GCA_036023655.1 of Nannoperca australis. NCBI lineage: Eukaryota > Metazoa > Chordata > Actinopteri > Centrarchiformes > Percichthyidae > Nannoperca > Nannoperca australis. The sequence continues at coordinate 23,526 of JAVQJD010100667.1, forward strand.
ATGTGTGTGCCCATCCTCCTTTAACTTGCCTGGGTTCAGAGTGGCAGATAAGAGCTCGCTAAATAACAAGGAGCAGCTAGCAGGCCAATCTGCCCAGGGAGAAGAGACAACCCCTGAGGACTGTGGCCCTCAACCTCAGTGACAAGTTAATCTAGAGAGGGCTGCTCTTCAACTGGACTTATTCCTTTGAGTGTGTGTGTGTGTGTGTGTGTGTGTGTGTGTGTGTGTGTGTGTGTGTGTGTGTGTGTGTGATATAAAAACACAGAAAACTGTGTGTGTTAA
>JAVQJD010100669.1:0-14811 GCA_036023655.1 Nannoperca australis
CACACACACACACACACTTGATTGACTTACATTGATTTTAACCTTTAAACAAGTGTTCACCCCAAAATGTTCATGGGACTTGCGTTATGTCCCCACAAGGAAGGTGAGTCCCCACAATGTGATTGTGTAAACAGGTTTATGTCCCCACACACACACACACACACACACACACACACACACACACACCGGGTCACGGTGGGGTCCGTGGCCGAGTCAAACGGGCCGCGGCTGCATTCCTGTCCTGAGGTTTGTGTTGATACGTGCGTCGCAGCGCCGCGCGGCTGTCTGGGCTCCCAGCCTGCGAATCCAAACACGGAGGGGTCAGGACCTCGCCGTATTTGTCTAACGGCGAGATAGGTGTCACCGCGGCGGGGTCACAGCCAAGCAGCGCCAGGCATAACTGGCTCCGGAATGACAACAAACACAGCCGGAGAGTTGTTCCGGCTAATTTGCTGGTGTTTTCTCAAAGCCGGGGCTTAGCCGACAACACAGGACGTTTAACTCGATCAGTGTTCCGCTTTTTTATCCGTTTTTTATTTTTCACATAACGTGTTGTTGTTGCTTTCACTGCCCCACCCCCCCCACACCCCTCCTCCAGAACTCAACCAGTGCCCAGCCGAGCCCGGTTCTGTTTTTAATAGCTCTCTTTCATCTTTAAATTGTTATAATTGGCTGCAGCCTCTTCAGATAACAAAGACCCGACAGCAGCTTTTAATGGACATTTTATTTTCAGTGTGAACGGCCAATCACAACCAGAAGGTTAACATATGCTAATTTGACAGCTAACACTGAGCCTGCAGTGCAGAAAATACCCATCTTAACAAGTGCACCATTTAAATTTAATCAGCTGAAACTCAAAGATATTTGCATTTGTTCCCACAGTAGAAACGGTGCCAATTTATTCCTTTAATATTTGTTTATGGTCCATTTTAGCGTGTGAAACACTGGAGAAAGAGGCAACAAACACGAGAGCAAGAGGTTACCTTTACAGCAACGGAGGAATCTGCCAGAAAACCCAAATTCTCTCAAAAGGAACAGACATCCCGTCTTTTCCTTGACACTTTTTCTTGAGCTCGATGCCTCGCCCTAAAGGAGACAACACAGGAAGCACTGAAGCACCTTTCCTTAGCATTTAGGCCACCAGCTCCTATTATGGCGGCCACTCTTTATTAAATAAACGACTATTTCACCGCAGCCGTGGTTTCAAACGTGTTCATCAGACATTAAATAGCACCAACAAGACGGGAGACAGAGGAGAAACCTTGTCTGATTGCTCTGCTGCACACCTAGCCCCGCCCCAAGCAGTGATGTCACAGCAGGCGCAGGTGCGCTAGCAGGTGTCGAGTTAGACGTCAAACCCATCTGAAAACTGGGATTTCTGTTTGTTTGACCCCCGTGGATATTTTTGGGAAAAACAAACGTGACCCGTACTGAACCTGAACGGAGCTAACGCTTAATTTTTTACAGTGCATCTGTGTGTGTGTGTGTGTTGCTGCTGAGTGCAGTGACCTGGGGTTACACTCTCCCTCTGTTCCCGTTAGGGTAAATATCCCTCTATTAGCAACAAGTGGTCTGAAAGCTGGAAGCTTTTAGAGTCAGCGAGAGCCGCTCCGTCTGTTTAACCCTTCCGGCCGGCTGCTGGTGTCCTTCTCACAGCCACATGTATGTTTTCCACACGTCTCCGCACCAGCTGCTCCACCTGCGACAGGTGACGTGCTTTAACCCCCGTCAGCGTCGTCCCAGACGGCGTTTTGAGGTGTTTCACTGCAGCAGAAGCAAATTAAACAGAACCGACGACGACGATGACGCGATGACGTAAAGTAAATTACAGAGGCTTTATGACTTCAACATATGAACGTTTAGAGAAAAGAGAATTAATAAAGATTTAAGGAGGCTTGAAGACACACACACACACACACACACTTTCTTTGACCTCGTTCTATTATAATCCAGAAACACAGCCGCAGGTCCAGCGTGTAAATATTTATGACTGAGGTTTCCTCAGACGTTCACTCAGCGTCACTGTCAGAACTAAAAGCTGCACTTTCTGCTCGTCTCGGTCTTCTTCATTGGGTGACAAGAAAGAAAGATTCCCATTCACATGAATCAGAAGCATCACATTTAGATCATTAGTCTCTAATTTGGCTGATAAACTCAAATATAGTGAACACACAGTGTGTTTCTTGGTGACCTCGCTGTGTGTTTGCTGTCAAACTGCAGGATTTATGAGTCTCCAGAGCAAAAGTGCACAAACACTCAAAGTTGTAATGAAAAGTAAAAGTATTATGGTGTAAATCATTATCATATTTCCTACATTTGAGGGGATTTCAGTGCTTTCAGAGGAGCAGAAGCGTCAGGTCAGGTACTCTGAAACCTCTGAAACAGCATGCCAAGAAATACAGAGAAACAGTTGATTTCAGCATCTAAAGGTGCTTTATTTATAATAATAACAATAAGATACGTGTGTGTCCTCGTCTGTCATGTTTGGTCATGACCTTTGACCTCTTTTAAAGTCATTTTTCACTTCAGAGGGGAAACACAAAATCCCCTAACAAGTAAAGATATCCTGAGAGTGTTTTTAAAACCATTAAGTCGACAACAAATGAACCCTGAACACCAGGATAAGATCTCAAACAGGCATGAAACACACACACACACACACACACACACACACTTGTTGTTGTGCAGGTCGTTATTCCTCCACAGTTCAGCAGAGGGTCAGCACACACTTTTCCACACATGTTATTACGTCACCAGTGGAGGACCGGAGGAAAACAAACCCACTGCGTCGTCTTATTTCACCCCAAAATCCATAAATAGAAGTGGAACTAGACGATAATATGTCATGCCATAGAGCCAGGGCACAAAATGAGCACCAGCCAGAGCAATTCTGCATCCTTTAAATCTCACCTGTGACCTTTGACCTGCCCGAACAGCCTAGGAGCAAAATAAAATAGCACCCTTCCCCCTTTAATATGAGATTAAACATACAATTCATGTTTAAAGATCCTGCAGGTTTATGTCTTTGATTTGGTCCAAATGTAAAAAGTGAAATTAGATTTAACAAACAGCTCTTCGATGTTATGTGTGATTATACACTCGCTGTTTGTTTACTTCCTGTCCGGTGATCAGCTGATCAGCTCACATGCTGGTATGTTGTTATAGTTAAGATCAAAGGAACCTAAATTCTCCAAATTTAATTGAACTTTTGACACATTTCACGTCTCTACAAGTAGTTTGAAATGAAAGGAACTAAAGCGTTGCGGCGTGAAGGGAACACAGTGGATGTAAAGAAAGTCTGTTTGGTTCACACACACTTTGAATCCACTTTCTCTTTTGCTTCCTTTCAATTAGGCGGACGAGCTCGAAAGGTGAGCCGCGCCCCGAGAGCTGAGACTCTTTTTATGTCAGAGAAGCCTCCGACCTTTAGAGGAAGCTGCACGTCGACCACTGCAGGGAGGGTTCAACGTCACCACACACACACACACACACAGAGACACTCACACACACACACACACACAGAGACACACAGACAGACATACACACACACACACACACACACACACACACACACACAGAGACACACAGACAGACACACACACACACACACACACACACACACACACACACACCCCGCCCTCAACAGTGGAACCAAAACAGCGATTAAAGTTTCAACTCTTCACCTCGGCTTCGATCCGCCACAGGGCGTAACTACAGGTGAGGAGGAGGAGGAGGAGACGGGCCGCCATCCAGCTCCATCAGCCTCCTGCGTCAGAGAGGACTCCGCCCTCACCTCGCGGCACAGTGCAACCCACACACACACACACACACACACACACACAGGCACACACACACACACACACACGGGCACACAGGTAAACCTTAAAAGAGCACATGTAAAGACAAAGTGTACAGGAGCAACCCCAAAAATGAGAAGCAGAAAGTTCAGGTATGTGCAGTCACACAGTCTGACACACACAACCACAACCACACACACACACACACACACACACACACTGCAAGCAAACAAACAAACAGTAACAGTAAGACACACACAAGTGTGTTCTTCTATAATAATTCTATAATATATAATAATAATTGTGAGGACTCTTATTAAACCTTAAAAATCAAAGCTTGACTCTCAAACGAAGGCCAACATGACGTCACTCTCAAGGTTTAAACACACACACACACACACACACACACACACACACACACACACACACACACTGTCACTGACGAGACAACGTGCATGTTTCTGGGAGTTCATTTGAGGACAGATTGGTTTGGACTGCTTGAGGGCAGCGTGGTGATCAATGCGCTGATCCCTCGAGATGAATAGTGGAACTGAAATGGAGCCAATAGCAGAGCTGGCTTTTACTTTTCTTTCCTGCCTCAGATGTGTGCTCGCTGTCGGCTTTGGCGTGCGAGCGTGGTGATGATGCAGCACCGAGCCGTGAGAGTCGTCTCACCCCACCGGACGACCTGTGTGTGTAGGATTTAAACTACAGGAGTATTGATTAACGGAGAAGCACAACGCTCTGCACACACGTCACTCTGTGGCCTCTAGCTCTGACATATCACCTGTAACACTGATTCACACAACATGTTCGGGTCCACCTGATGAACGCCTGTCACATATTCACTACTGTTATAGCTCTGGTTTGGTCTCCATCATCACATCACATGGCAACCAAGGTTTAACCAACACACACACACACACATAAACCATGTTTACTCTGCAGCCCTGCTCTGTTAGCACTGTTCAGACTGATGTTGTAGCTTACAGGCTGATTAGGAAACTGAAACAGGAAGTGGAAACGTATTATCTGACCTAATCTCGTCGTGTTATTGTGACGGAGACCAGTCAGACTGAAAAATACAAGTTTAAAAAGGACAAAGATGAGCTGTGAATAACTAAAAGTACTGTGTGTTGCAGCATCAAGACAACAGCAGACAGGTGGCGCCATCTGGCGGCTGCACATGCGCATCGCCTCCTAATGAATGGTCTCCTTTATTATGATCCCAGCTCTCTTCTTCGGCTTTCACAGTTAAACTTGATGTGATTTTGTTTGATGTGCGGGTGTGAGGTTGTTATTTTGGGGAACCAGAACAATAAAAGCATTTTTTAAAGATGATTTTGTGGTTCTGGCACTTGGTAAAAGTAAATAAATGTCTGAATTGTGATGTTTTCACTCTCACTGCTCGACCAGCAGAGGGCCCCTGAAGGACCCACAGAACCTTCTGCATCTTGATTAGAAGCTGATTGAGTAGAAATGTAATGAAACATTTTTTAAGTAATTAATCTGATATTTTTAATTGATGAATTCTTGTTTTAAGCTCTTTTTTAAAGTAGGAAATGACAATAATAGTGTTGAATACAATATTTAAGCTGTATACTTTATGCTTCATGCAGGATTTTTTACTTTAACAACAACAACTGTCTGTGCTGCTGAAGTGTGTGTGTGTGTGTGTGTGTGTAAAGAACACATGCATTTCCCCCTTGCACATACAGAAAGTCAGGAGCAGCCTCAATGGAGCACGGAGCTTGTGTCCTCCTACAAAGCTGCGTTCAGGGACACACAGGATCCATGAATCATTTTGGAAGGCGGACACTGTAGACAGGCGTGCAGACACTGTTACACGTTATGTTTAGTTGATTATTGTCTGTGGAAACCACTTTTCATTCTAGTCGAGAAGTTAAATAAAATAAAATCGCATCAGCACAGAGGACAACACACCAGAACGAAGATGTAGGAGGAAGGAAATGTTCCATGTTCCATATATCCTGTAACATATAGGTGGTAATGAGTGTCCGTCTGCAGATGAACGACCCTCAGTGTGGTCTGTGCTCCAGCATCGTGTCATGTGGAGGATAAAGCCCTCCGGAGCTGTGAGTCTGCGCGTCGCAGCGCTGTGAGCCGCTCCGAGCAGAGATCTCCACACCTGCTGGAGACACGCACCCTCCACAGGACGCACGGGCATCACTGCTCTTCTTTTATTCCACATTCATTCAGTTTGTTTGTCATTTCGGAGGAGAAATACTGCAGGAGCGCTTTTCTGTCTGGAGATTTGAAGAGGCGCGTGCATGGAGGCTTTTAATTGAACTCTTACCTCTTCACTGAGAGCTCAGAGGATGGTGTGTGCGTCTGGAGACGCTCTTTTACATGTGGATATTAAAGACTTTTAACCTTTCAGTGGGGGAAGAGATGGAAAATTCCACGACTTGGAGTAATTTCACGCAAGTTCTGTCGGAGCTGGACGGGACAGGTGTCGAGGAGGAGGAGGAGGAGCAGGAGGAGGAAGGCGAGGAGGGCGGCGGCGGCAGCGGCAGCGGCGGACTGCGCGTCCTCGTCGGCTGCGTCCTCTTCCTGCTCATCGTGTCCACGCTGCTCGGGAACACGCTGGTGTGCGCCGCCGTGGTCAGGTTCCGCCACCTGCGCTCCAAAGTCACCAACTTCTTCGTGATCTCGCTGGCCGTGTCGGACCTGTTCGTGGCCGTGCTCGTGATGCCCTGGGAGGCCATCACGGAGGTGACCGGCACCTGGCTGTTCGGACGGTTTTGCGGGGTCTGGATCGCCTTTGACATCATGTGCTCCACAGCCTCCATCTTGAACCTGTGCATCATCAGCCTGGACCGCTACTGGGCCATCGCCAGCCCGTTCAAGTACGAGAGGAAGATGACCCACCGGGTGGCGTTTGTCATGATCGGGGTGGCGTGGACGCTGTCCATCCTGATCTCCTTCATCCCAGTGCAGCTCAACTGGCACCAGTCCGGGGAGGAGGTGGAGGAGGAGGTGGTGGAGATGATGGCCTTTGGTGGCAGGAACTTCACCAACAGCAGCAACATCAACGCCAGCGCCGTCGCCAAGAGCTGCGTCGCCAACCTGAACAAAACCTACGCCATCTCCTCCTCCTTCATCAGCTTCTACATCCCGGTGGTGATCATGATCGCCACCTACACCCGGATCTACAGGATCGCTCAGACCCAAATCCGCCGCATCACGTCCTTGGAGAGGGCGGCGGAGCAGGCCCAGAACCAAGGCCACGGCGTGAACCGGAACCACCAGCAGCAGTACAGGCCCAGCGAAGAAGCCTCCCTGAAGTCGTCGTTCAAGAAGGAAACCAAAGTGCTGAAGACGCTCTCCATCATCATGGGGGTGTTTGTCTTCTGCTGGTTGCCGTTCTTCGTCCTCAACTGCACCGTCCCGTTCTGTGACCCGCCCTGCGTCAGCGACACCACCTTCACCGTGTTCGTCTGGTTCGGTTGGGCCAACTCCTCCCTCAACCCGGTCATTTACGCCTTCAATGCAGACTTCCGCCGGGCCTTCGCCACCATTCTGGGCTGCAACCACATCTGCTCCAACAACACGGTGGAGGCGGTGAACTTCAGCGACGAGCTGGTTTCGTACCACCACGACACGACGCTCCACAAGGAGGCGCTGGTCCCCGCCGCGCAGCCGCAGCCTCGCACCGTTAACGTCGGGTCCGACCACCTGGAGGACGTGAGCGCTCAGTTCGACGAGGAGTCCATCATCTCCAATGGTTCCCGGGGCCACAACAGGCTGCTGCTGCTTCCCGCCACCGTCCAGCTGGAGGACGACCCGGAGATCTCCTTGGAGACCATCACGCCGGTCACCTCGGAGGCGGGGCTCGAGAGCGACGCTCTGATACCAGGACAAGTCCACCAGGATGGATAGAACAGAGCCGACACTCAGCTGCCTGTCAGCCATAGCTGTACAGGAAGTTAGGCTGTGTTGCCTTCAAAATAAAAGCATCAACTTCAGTTCAACTGCAATCAAACTTTGCGATGTTTGGATTAATTTAAAATAATGGAGGACTTGAAGAATGTATCTGCTCTGGAGAAACACAGCGTGAGCTTCATGAAATGACTGATTTCTCTCTGTTGTTTCGTTTCATTTCTGTGTTTGATCAGATGAAGTTATAGAAGACCTACGTGACACAGTAAGGTTGGAGAACACATGATGATCTTTGTCGGACATTGAACTTGAATGTTTCCGTTATTACGTTTGTATGTAAAATGTAAAATGTGAGAAGTTTGAAGTTGAAGGAGTAAATTGAAGCTGTGTTGTTTCGAGCTGTGCTTCCTCTGAAGGTCGACGTGTTCGTGTTTCAGACGTCTGCTGCAGAACATGACACCTGACTTGTGTTTGGCCACAGCTGCACAGCCCAGTTAAATACAATGGATGTTCATATGCTCCATAACTAAACTATAACAGGTGTCTGCAGTCGGTTTCAAGAAGCACTGTTCCTGCAAAATTACTGCTATTGAGATTTGAAAACACAAAACAAAAGTATATGTTCATGCACAGGACACAGAACATATAAAACATGAAATAGGTCCTTATTTGGTGTAATAACAATGCTTTAAGTCCAGTTTGTGTCAAAGGGAAGGGTCATCACCTCAGTACTTTTCAACATACCGGGTTTCAATTAAAAATTGGCTCATTTTGCAAGCGATTAATTGTTTTAGACAAGGAGGTGACGACATGCTGCTGCTCAACACGGCTTGGTGATGAACTAAAAAGTCAGTCCGAGATGAAAAAAGGGGGATTCTGGGGTTTTCTTCTTCTTCACTGTCTCTCTGCTTGCTCTTTCATCTTCAGTCAGTAGTGGAGTTGAAACAGAGGGGAGGCACCCAGGGGCCACAGAGGGTGACGACACCCTGAACCCCACAGGTGTCTTCTGCTGGTTCAGACTCAGAGTGCATCATCGCAGTGTTTCTGTGGCGCTGTGCAGGACTGAGAGACAGATTTTAGAGGTTTGGGCTGTGGAGATTTACGTTAACTTTTAATCACGTAAGCAGATTCACAAAACATAAAAAGAGGAGCGGAGGAGGCAGGACAGGAGCTGACGACTGATATGATGAGAAGAAGGTCTTCAGAACAGTTTCCTCAGGGATTTGAAACTTGTTTTGTGGGATATTCGAGGTCTCCTGAGGATAATTCATGATGACTTGATGGAGTTCAGATATATTTGATGGGTGGCCGTGACATTTTGCACACACATTCATGGTTCCCAGAGGATGAATACTGCTGACTTTGATGATCCTCTGACTTGTTGTTCATTTAAATGTTGGCGCAGGTATTCATGACCCCCAGAGGATGATCTGAACCTTCAGGTCCAAACTTGTTCATCCAATACTTTGGTTTATGACCAAGCTCCCAATTTAGTTTCTACATTCTACATTTCTACATTTTGAGGGCAATTTGGCCAATTTAGGTGAGAACACAATTAGAAAACTGCAGAAATCTCATATTGAATTTTATGGCAGGTGCACAGAAAGCGAGTAGAGTCGTTAGTCCCACACTGCTTCTATTTCGCTGTAGTAACAATGAATGATGTTTGTCATGTTCCCATCGGTATAATTATCTCTTAAATCATGTGACACCAGGGGGTGAGCTCTTTCTCCTCTCTCTCTCTTTGTGGCTCGACACCCATACACATCTACACACACACACACACACGCATCAGACTCTACCCAGGTAATGGGTACATGCTGATTTCAAAGCATCCTTTAAACCCGGTGGGTTGCCTGCAGGCGACAAAGAGTAACTAACAGCAGGAGACAGAGCTCACCAGGAGAAGGGCTCCTGTTAAATGTGTTGGCAATCAGACTCCCAGAGAGCGGCTGCAGGTGTCGTGTCAGCAGGAGCCCCCAGACAACTTGACAAAGCCCTCTTGTGGTCGTTGTAAGACACAGGTGGTCTGTGCAAACAGCTTGTTACCACCGTGGACGTACAAAGAGAACTGGATACAGTGTCCGAGGCAGGACCCCGTTCATTCCTGTGGAAGCTGCTCAGCCACAAACTCTGCCTGGTGCACAGAAGAAGAAGGTGTGTGCAAACTGAGTGCTAGGAGAGGTTTTGTAGGTCCACGCAGGTGTGGATTTTCTCTGGGTGAAGATAACTGAGATGAATGTGCATCCAAGATGGTGCACACGTGGGCAAACGGTGCTAGCTAGCTGTCAGGTAACTGTGCAGCTGTGCAGTCAGTGCTCTGATATTTAGCTACGAAATCCAGTCTGGAGGGTGTGATGTGGAAATATAATATACAAGAACATGAGCCACGCAGACAGAGTTTTATTTCACCTCCTGGTCTCTCTTTGTCTTTTCTTTCTTTATCTCCTGCAGCTGAAGGTGACATTAATAATGTCTGACTCTGACTGATGTAGTCACACCCGAAGGTGACACCATCGTTTTCCCAGGAGAGGAGAAGCACTGAGTTTCTCTTATTATGTGTCACACAACGATACGACTGGAAGATCCTGCACTCCCTGTGTTAACTGGCACTGCATGCACAAAAGATAAAGGTGAATTACCAGGCCTGAAGGGTTAACGTAATTGTTTTTGTGCGAATACAAGACAGAGAAGAGACATCAACTCAACAGCGCTGCGTCCAGCTGAGACACGAGACGTCCTTCATCTCATCAGCAGTTTAAACTTTCTTTACTCTCATCTATTTCACCTTCCATCTGGTGCCCTCTATAACACACACACACACACACACACACACACACACACACGCACACACACTCCAAGTCATAATCACCGCAGTAATCACGGCGGAGGAGGCGGCGGCGACGGCGGAGCACTGATTGCGGCCGCTTCTCAACGACCGTTGAAAACTAGAAAGTGGACACTTCGGTTTGCTGTCAAGGACTCAGAGTCATCACCAGCTCATCACACACACACACACACACACACACACACACACACACACACACACACACACACACACACACACACACACACTTATAGTTGTAGAGTGCCATAGTAGAGTTGAAAACAAGACAGCAACCCTGCAGACGCTCTGTCGGGAGACATTTTACTCTCCAGGAGAAGAGTTAATTTAAATGTACTTTATGTGTGTTGCACATGTTGCATGAACAAATGTCCTCCTGGTAGCAGATGTAAAGGTTCTGGCATGTTCAGATGAAGTGTTTCTCTTTCTAAATCAGCTCTCTTGCTTGTATTTGTTTCTAGGAACCACCAGTGGGAGGCAACAGAGTCCCGGCTGCATGTCTGTGACCACAACACAAAGACACACAGAGAGGCTCCTTCAGCAGATCAGCTTCCTTCTGCAACACAAACTACTGAAGAGTATTTTTAAATGTTCATTAGATCAAACTAAATGTAACATAATCTGCTGTCTGCACGTACCACCGTGTTGATTTGTATTATTTCTATCATCTATTTCTTGACTTTCCAGGTGCTGTTGTGCACCCACACTGAACCCTGGAGCCCCCCTGAAGCTCCAACCCCCCAGCTAGCTACGTTTTTGGACCTTGTATTTCCGAAACCCTGCGTATAGAACCTGGTTGTGGGTCAGATACAGGTTTGCAAAAGTGCAAACTCTAGCAGCTAAAGAGGCAGATGTTTGGTGGAGTTGGTGGAGCTGAAATGAGCGGGAATATTGGACTTACAGGTGGACACCTGGGCTGGTAATGTTGCTCCGTGTCTGCTAATAGAAGTAAGTAAGTTGTGTCAGGACCTGTATGTCTTCTAAAACAATGAATGCAGCTTTAAGTCAAAGTAAAATGCAGGATTTCTGCGTTCTCTTCTTCCAATACCGTGTGTAAAAACATGGAAATGTGCCGTAAGAACTCGTTGGAAACGTCGTCTGAAGTAAAAAGTCTCCACACGGATCTTCTGTTCACCAAACGTCAGTAAAATGACGCTACGCTGTGCCACTGGGCCTGGCGCCGCTCGGCTCCAGAGCGGAGGGCACTTCCAGCTGAAAACAAGGTGACATATTTGTTCCTGATTGGCCCAGACTGGGCGGAACGGCATGTTTGCTGCTGCTTGTTTTTCAGAGCATCCTTCTCTGGCCAGAGCAGATTCTTGGCAGCAGAGAGCCGTCCTCGGATCTCCACCGACCCATGAGCTGAATGAGAAGGAGCCGGGCGGCGGTGGCAGGGTGTCTGCGGGGGGTTAAGCTGTGACCCAGATTTCTGCACGAGTCTTTGTCCTGGAGGACAGAGAAGATTCTCCTCATTCATCTCGCCGAGGGTTCGGTGTCTTACCGTTAAGAAACACAGTGACAGAGAGAGAGAGAAGAGGAGAACAGTGACTTTGAGTTTAAATGTTGTTTCATGCATTATTGATTCTTTTTGGGGGAGACATGCAAATGAGCGGCTCGCCAGATATTTGTTTATCTGTAAAGGCCACTTGTCGTACAACGTCGTTTGGAGAAGCTTTGCATTGGTAGAAAGTTCACACACCAGTTTGTTCAGGCAGAATTACAAAATAACAAAATATAGTGCTCTTATTTACTGGTTTTTAATCTTTAATGTCTCCTGTGCTGCTTCTTCACACCTGAGGGCTCTCTGTTGGCAAATACAACATTCGTGCATCTGAGAACGCTCTGATTCTGCTTGTAGTTCTTCTATAAACCCGACATATCTTAGAACTGTTGAAAGGACTGAGGTAGAGCTCGTCCTGTTGGTTTGGTGTACGGTGGATAACCCGCTCCACAGGCTCATCAGCAGTCAGATCTGATGCGTCTCTTTATTCCTTCATCTCACTATTTGTGCTCTGGATATTTGCTGTAAAGTGCTGCTGAGCCTTAAATGAACACACTGATGCTTAAAAGTGATGGGACGAGCACTCGATATTGTGATTAACGTGTTGTTTTTTAACTAAAGTGAAGTGAAAGTCTGGTGCTTTCACATTTACAACAACAAAAAGCCTCGAAACTGTCGAGTTCGACTCATTTCTTTAATCTTTTTTTAAGCAGATAAAATAAAATAAAATAAAATCTAGTTTCTATGGTCGAAAAATAAGAAAAAGGTTTCCAGAGAAGAACAAAGACGTGTTTTGTTTGCCAGTTGAATGACACGAGTGAGAAGACTTAGCAAGTGTGTCCATTGTCCTGCTGTCTCACACACACACACACACACACACACACACACACACACACACACACACACACACACACACATGTATAGGGTCCTGTCAGGAGGGGTGAATGTGGGAGGTGTCCTTGGTTTTGGGCAGTTCTTCGTATAGTCTCCTCAATCCCCCCTGAACCCCCTCCTTCGCCCCCATCCTCCTCCTCCTCCTCCTCCTTTATCCTGCTCCCCTCTTTTATCCAAGTGTTGGCGGCCCCCACATTCTCACAGCGACTCAGAGCCGCGGAGCGTCACATGGTAAGAGCACCTCGGCCTCAGCAGCTACACAACAGACCTTCAGCACTAAACTCTGCACCTCCGCTTCCTCCACAAACACTCAGAACAGACAGCAGAGCGCTGGATAGAAACTGTTGTTGTTTGATGCCATGATTTATTGATGAGGGCTGCATTTGGAGTGTGTGTGTGTGTGTGTGTGTGTGTGTGTGTGTGTGACGGGGGGGGGGTGCTTGGAAGGGGGATTATTGTTGTTTTGGTGCACTGCGTCTTTGTTTTCATCTGTTAAAATGCTGCCGTGGAAGAGATCATTTCATCTGACACGATGCTGTTTAGTCATGTTTTAGGGCTCAATATGAACTTTTATATTATTTATTATATATAAAGTTAGAGATTTTTAAGAGTAAAGCTGCAGAACTCAGTAGTGGACTTGCTTTCCTCCAGCCTGCTGTTGTTTTTCGATATTGTTTTTCGAGCCAAACTGGACGTTGTGTAACACTTAACCCCTCAGAGCTCCTCACAAACAGGAGATCTTTGTTAAACTGACAACATGAGATCACTTCAGGCTCACTCGGACACAACATTGTTCACTCTTTACAAACGATGATAGAAACACACAGCGAGGTGCACAATGAGCCTCACAGGCCGGTGTGGTTCATCATCTCCATACCAAGACCACTTACAACCATTCTGAAAAGTCTCAATCCTGATTGGCTCTCCATTCATTTGTTGTTATGACAGCATAACTGGACACTGTGGCGCAGGTGTAGGTTGAATAGCACAGGTTAGTGGAGATGCTGCGGTGAACTCTCATTGCTGGGAAACAGTTCAGGAAAACTGGATTCAGCCACAACTAAATGTGTGAAATAAGAATATTAGTTTGTGTTGTTGACGATGCTGTTGGTGGACATGAAGGGATGTGTCTTTCAGAGGATACCGTGCGCTCACGATTGTGAAATTAATCTTTATGTGTGATGATCTTAAATCTTAATGTCAGCATGGAGTTACTTGTGAGGCTGCTTCCTGTCAGCTGTTTACAATTTACAGTGCAGGAAATATATTCATCATAAAATGAATTTTAAGGAGATCAAATATGGTAGTTTTGATGCCATGGTGGAATAACACCATCTGAGTTGTACGAGCCACAGCGACGCATGTCCAACAATACAGCTGTCCACACAGGCTGTGTTAGCAAATATCCCACTATTTACACACCCAGCAACAGAAATATCACATTCATGTGTGTTTCTTTGTCCAAAATTCTCCCTTCTTTTACCTCCGCTTTGGTCTCCACCACAAACTCCTCAGAAAATGACAAAGGACTGAGGCTGCTGCTGCCACTAAACTGATGGTGTAGAGGTTGGTGGTGTAAACACAACACCCTTCAGCCAATCAGAATTGAGTATTCCTGGCAGCATTGGTATAATTTACAATTGAGCGCTGCAGGTTTTTTTTGTAGTCCAACAGGGTGATGCAGTTAGCATCACCCTGGTTCCCTCGACAAAAAGTCTTGCAGAAAACGAGTTTTCTTCAGGTTCTGTTCAGAAAGAGAACCTCCACATGAACTGTGAGGATGTTTGAAGCTGCAGCAACAACAAGCTAGCGCTACAGCGCGGTCACATGACTTCACAAGCTAACGCTACAGTGCGGTCACATGACTTCAC
>JAVQJD010100673.1:0-14380 GCA_036023655.1 Nannoperca australis
ATATATATCTGTCCACTAGGTGGCACTTCCGATTAATTTTGATTTAGTGGAGAAGAATTCAACACGATTTTGGGGAGAATCTGTCTTGTCCTTTGCGAACAGGCCAAACTGGCAACAAGCAAAAAGACCAGTATGTAGCATAGTTAGCATCAAATCATTTAGGAATGTCACAACCTAATGACCTCTCTGAGTCAATATTTAATAAGAAAGTGAATGTTCATGGGCGAACAATCACTATTCAAGGAGGACCACCGTTAGCTTCTAAGAGTTTCTATCCAGGCGTTTATAAATGGAGGTGCGGCTCTGCTAAAGGCGTCTGTTAGCTAGCTGCTAGCTAGCAATACATCTGTCATTAATGGAGATTAAAACTAAATGTGCAGCTACTAGACGGACAGCGGAACTGTGCTGATGATCTGGTTATTTTTTCTCCGAGCAGCGCTGGGTTTCAACAGCTGCTGAATATATGCTCTGAGTTAATAAAAGACCTGGGACATTTTATTACAGATCAACTGCCTGATGATGATGATGATGATGATGATGATGATGTTCAGGCAGTGCTGGATATTATCTGCTCAGGCAACATGACAAGGACATTTAAGATCAGATCAAGTTAAGAGAAGTCTCTTTAGGACATACTGTGCTCCTCTCTATACTGCCCCCTTGTGGACTTATTATAAAAAGGCAAGCTTACACAGCTTTCAGCGACTGTATGCGAATATTCCTTCCACCCAGGTGGTGTAGTGCAAGTGATCTGCTCTGCAAGGCAGGAGTCAACACCTTCAGGCTCCACTGAGGAATCTGAAGTACAAATGTATGTGTCGATTGAGTGACTCTCACAATGACATTGTTATTGTGCTGACGAGGCCCAGGTTTAGTGCCACACATACCTGTCACCTGTGTGGAAATGTTGGTATGGTTGTCTTTTATAAAAGACAGTGTCAATGTGATAATGTTAATTTTCACCTGGAAAACACGCTTTCCACTGTGCAGTAATGTTACAGCCTGTTTCTGTTTCCACGAGGAGTATTTCTGAATGTCCAGCACTGAAAGGAGCTGCTGTCGGGACAAATGAATAAAATAAATAATCCTTTTACCGAAAGATTTAATTACATATTTTTTCTTAGGAACGGAAGATTACAATTACTATTATTTTGTAATTTAATTACGTGTAACGTAACGTTACATATAACTAGTTACTCTGTTAATTATACACAATTTCTTCAACATACATGTGAACCCAAAACAGTACCAGACAAGGACAACAAGTCTTGTGTTAATGTTCAGGTTTCCTATGATTGATCATCTTGAGAACTTTTAATAAGAAAGAGAAGACCTCTGCCTTTAAAAAGAGGTAGTGACTGATCATATCTTGCAGCTTCCACCAAATAACTGTTGTGATTATTATTATAGCATTATGCATTAGGTAACAGAAATGTACCCAGCAAGCTTTGACTTCAATGGTACACAATTCAAAATGATCACATCTTTGCATTTCACTGATAAATACTTGTCTTCTTGTCTTCAGTGTAACCAAACAAAGAGCAGCGAGCTGCTCAGCTCCTTGGAAGTAAAATAAGGTCAAAACAAGGACAGTGTTCTTCCTCTCCGCCCCACACCTAATCAAAAAGAATCAGCTTTTCAACCACAACATCCCACCACAGATAAGTGACTTGAGCTACACACAGCTCAGTATGAATTCATAACCCCCGGTTGGCTCACAAACCCAGCTTGAGGAGCCATCATCCTTGGAGCCATCATTATTGGAGCAGGCTGCATGTTGACAATGATAGTTGGGGCTTGCTTGCGATGTTTTATCTCACGATGCATCTGACACCAGGAGCAACAGGAGCAGAAACAGGAACTCGCAATATCCTTACAGAGAGAACCCTGTGGAGAACCAAAGTACTAATCGTGTTACCTTGCATTAATCAGTAAGTCAAATTATGTTCATTAATAAGCAAAAGTTTAAAAAATATATGTTTCTTGAAACTTCTTGTTGTGGATCCGTTTTATTCGTGTTATACCTTGATATTATATCTGTTTCTCATGGCAGCCCTTAGAGCCAGGCCTGCAGGAGGCGCACACAGAGGTATTCCAATAGATGCTGTGACGGCAGGGCTGAATAAGTCACATAAGGGGAGACAGCGGTTCTCTCCAAATTCTCCTGAAACCGTGCAGGCAAGGCAAGGGCAGCACCAGAAACCATAGCAACCTGAAAAACAAGCAGCTTCAAGTTGTCTAAGTGGTTTGATAAGACTGTAGAAGGATTTTAAAATATCTGACTTTCACAAATATGACATTATTTTTGAATAAATACGACAGAAGGTTTTGGTGTTGAGTCTTACAAGTACTCGCGTCCTCACAACAGTCAAAGAGGCTGCTGTTCCAATCTGTCAAGGGTAGTGCTGCCATTGGCTCTTGAACTTTAACCACAGACAGTTATTTAGTCAACCTGTTAAGTGGAAAAAAATCAGTTTAAAGCAAGAAAACCTGGTTAAAATTACGTTGTGTTGCACCAATAATATAATTATATATATAAATATAATTTTTACAGCACAAATTCATCCTTTCTGAGTCGACAGTCGACTGATCAGATTTTGGACCATCCTGTGGCATTCATTTGAATATTAATCGGAACAATCTTTGAATTCACACATTGTTCATAGAACATAGTTTTTACATAGTTCACTTTGTAAAAACAATTAGTTTGAAATATGAATGTTTCTAAAGATTAGCTACTTATCTGATTTTTTCTGTTTTATAAAATATATTATCCATTGGGTTCTGGTTTGACAGCGACACTTGTTGTGCCCTTGATTTATAAACAGCTGTAAAACATCTGCATACGTATAATAATCAATTTTTAGAAAACCCCAAAAATCTTACCTGATTAAGCTTTAAGTCTTGTTTGCACCTCTGAAAGCTGTGAAACTATCTTTTTGGATGAGGAGTGGCACCACATGCATATTGAGCAAGAAACCATGAACAATGCTGCAGAACCTGAACTTATGCAAAGGCTGGTAGCGGGTCTATTGTTTTCATGTTCATTTAGGTGTGGTAAACCAGTCAGACAGTTTCATAAAACGTCATGGACTGTATCTATTATAAGATCCACACAAACCAAACAAATTCCCATAAGATTGAATGAGAATCATGATTTTCATGGGTATTCTTCGTCTTACCCTGTATTGATGTATTTGACTCACTGGTGAGCTTTCTGCAATTCATTGTTTACCACGATCCTTTTGAAATCTGGCTTGTAGAATATTACCCTCCGTAATGTCAGGGTCGGCAAAGACAGTTCACTGCTTTGATTTCATTTAGTATAGAAAATCATTTGGAGTTCTGTTTTCTGGCCACCTGATGAACGTAAGCTATTAACTAACTGTGTCCGTCTGCTGTTTGGTGCTGAGCAGGTGGTGTACACTGGGATTTTAGAGTTTTTCTGCTGAAATCACAGCATGCTGCAGCCGAGGTGTCTTTTAGCATCCATCTTCAGTGTTACTAATTCGACTTCTTCTTGTAGTTGTGTACTTTCTCTGCATCCGGAGTTGTAGAGTCTGGATCTATGGTTGCACCTGCTGCCCCCCCCCCCCCCCCATTCCCCTGCTCATCGGCTGCCATTGCTAGTATTGTTATTGCTCTCATTATTAGTTCTGCTTTTAGCATTCTTTTTATTTATATTTACACTAATACCACTGCCACATCTCTACGTAGGACTGTGCCACTGTATGTCCCCCTGCTCTCACTCTCCTGCCCCCCCAACCGGTGGAGGCAGATGAGAGTCACTATCGCCTAGTGCTGCTCATGGTGGGACTGTTGGGTATATAAATATATATATAAATAAAGATAACTTTATCATGATAAAATAAATAAACTGAATGTTGCCATTGCCTAACAACGGTGTTCTCACTGCTTTCCACTCAGGCCCTGAGGATGTGCGCCAGGCTTTGAAGCCAGTTTGACAAACCGTGTAATTACAACTTCCGGGTCAGTGGCGTGATGCACGTTGCCCCCAAGACACGTTTTTCCGATGGGTTTACATTGTGAAAGTAAAGCGCATTTCTCTGCGACAAGCGATCCTGCTTCTCTGCTCGTGATCATACAACTGCTGGTCCTTGTATGCTGGTCACTGCTATGGAGCCACATCAGTGACAGAACATTTGGCTTGAAAAACAAACCCTGAACTCGATATTTATTTTACAGTTTGATGTTTGTCAATTTTTGTTGTTGTCAGTTTTTCGGTTTCAACCCTATGTCACTGTTTTTGGCGTGGAGAGCGGAAGGGCAGGGAGAGCGTGATTGATTTATAATCTGCATACCACTGAGATGACGTCACTCTTCACTGTTCCTGCACCAGCCGTCCTGGCTGCAGTAAAGGTCATAAGCCCCTCCTCCTCCGTGTTAGTGGACGGGACATGGGCCAAACTGAAAAGTCAAAATACACATCAAATACATTTCCCCCCAAAGATGGTTTCTGTTATTTTAGGGAGTTCTTATCACACAGATGTGTGTTCACCTCCTAGCTCTTTTTGGTCTTTTTTTGGAGGAATCCACTTTATTCGGTTCCTATGTTATCTATTACTATCAGGATATAGTGACAGTTTCAGCAAATTAGACAAAAGGTAGTTTTAAAAAAAAACTTACTTACTGAACTTTAATCATAATCCATGGCGTAGCTTCAATTTAGCTGCTCCACTCAGTGTTTGGCACTCAAACTCACACACTTGATTATCTTAATCTTTTCCTATTATTGATTTACATTTAACTGACCTGAAACCTACATTTATTTTTACCTCGTGTCCTTCTCCCGTAACTATATATTTTGTTGTATTTTAATTTAAAGTGTTTTATGTAATAGAAAATTAGCTCCCAAAAGCTTCTACTCTCCTGTTAAAGATGACAACAGACTTGTTATTCTATTATATCCAATTACAAAATTAATTGTTTGGTTGAGCCCAAATAAGAATAGCTATAAGCCATGTAAGGAATGCAGGTGGAGCACCAATACACAGAAAGGAGGGAGTGACAAACCACTATATCATGCTGAATGCATATTTCAATTAGCAAATGAGGTCCCTTTATTGGCACGAAAGACTGAGCCTTTTCACTCAGGCCCTTGGGTGCCCTGGAGCAGCACCAGTATGAATCAAACATTTATGCAGCGTCACAGTGTCTTTACTGATACCGTCACAAGAGGGAGCCAAAACTCTACACACAGTGGCTTTGATAGAGATCAAATGACAAAGTAGCAACACAACAACTCCGTGGGAATTTCACACAATAACCCTCATCTTTTTCCATTTAACGTTTACTTTACCAGAAAACCTGTTAGCAAGAAATACAGTTAGTCTCTCATCCTTCTCGCCTGCAGTCCAAAATGAAGACATTGGCCTATTCTGCAAGTCGCCTTTTTCCCCAAAACACATCTTCTCTTTCAGTGTTTGATTGATTTGATTATAGCGTGAAGAGCTCTGTCTAACACATTCGTCCAAAGCCTCCCATAAGTGTTTGGTTTAATTTAGATCTTGCAAGTTCAAAGGCCAAAGCATATTCTCACTCATCAAACCATTCAGAGGAAACTCAAAAAATCCATCATATTTTCAACTGAAAGGCAAGCTTAAAAGGAATATCCCGCTGTGCTGTAACACTGTAACTGTATGTTACTCTGTAGATCCAACCTTTCCAAAAGTTGTTCTTCTTAAAACAATTGAACAAATGAATAATCACAAAGAAGATTAAGAATCACATCTTAAAAACATACACAGTTACAGTAAAGAAGTTTTATTACAGTGCACCGATGCTGTATATTTTGTATCACTGGTCTGGTTTGGTCAAGTCACATATTTGCTTCATGTATAGGAGAAAGACCTTGCCACCTGTTTCTTCTTAACCAGCTGTTTAGGCACCACTGTTTCCAGTAGCCTCCTCACTAGGTCCAGTCTGCCTGTCCTGATCAGAGCCCTGGATAACTCGGTGACCTCCTCTGTGTGAGTCCTGTAAAGGCACCTCAGCTCGGCCTTCACGACGTCCCCAGGGTACCTCTCCTCTGCCTTTTGCACCCACGTCTCCAGTTGTGTGATGGCGAGGCTGGGGTCAGGGCCTCCCTGCATGAACAGAGCCAGGAGGGCCTGCAGGAGGCAGCGCAGTGCTGTGGTGTCTGTGCTCCCTGGTCTCTCTAACTCCACAGCCCTTTTGAAGCAGTCTGCAGCGTTCTGCTCCTCACCCTTCAACAGGAGGCAGCGACCTCTGAGCACGTGGAGGTCGGGCAAGCTGTCAGCCACCTCAAACTGTAGGGCATGGGACAGACTCACCAACGCACTGTTCACTGCCCCCTCATCCACCAAAAGACCCTCCTGGAGTGCATCTACACCCATGTAGTAGTACACCTAAAAGGAAAGACATGAATCTGAAAACCCTGTTCCTGTAGAAAATCCATGTACATTGCTCATTAGTAGTTTGTGTCTTCACCTGTGCCATCTCTAGGTGAGTCCGCAGACATGGACGTACAGTCAGGACCTTGTCCAAGTCCTTTCTGGCCTCAGTTAGATTCTGTCTATCTGGGATTCCACCTTGACTATGTTTAGCCTTCTCCAGGGCTCTGACGTAGAGCATCATATTGATCTAAAAGGGACAGACTTTATAAATATTTGTACTATACACTATTTTATCAATTTCTTTAAATCAAATGTATGGAAAATGTCACCTTTACAATATAAACTGAGTATAAATACATACAGTGCACAGATATAAGCATTTACAGTTTGCACCAGCTCAAACTGCCGTACCTTGGCGCGGTTGCAGTAGGCCTGCCAGTTGATTTCTGGGTCTGGGAGAACATTTAGGGCCATGTTGCAGATCCCTGTGGCCATCTCATGTTTGCCCAGCAGAAAGAATAACTTTGCCAGAAGGTTCAGGGTAAATGCATCATCGCTGGCCAAATTTATGGCCTGAGGACACAGACAGTTATACTGTATGTTATGGTGAAAATATATAAAGAGCGGTGGTAACATTAATTATACGGTTTCCATTTATGTTGTTTTAGCAACACATTAGCCTCAAACAGCTAACTACTTTCATGGCTAGCTTGGTCAGTACTATTTTAATAAGTCAAATTACAAACAAGAGTCACAAAATAGCATTTATAAAATTAGAACCTTCAACAAGGATATTTGGAGAGTAGATTAAAGGGGCTTGTCAATATTTGTCAGGTTACAAATCTAACAAACTGGTGGATGTAACCACAGATATATCTATGGATGTAAATGTCAGTTAAATAGCAATGAAACTGTGCCAGTAGTGGTTGCTACTAGCAACAGCATGTTCAAGCAGAACAAACAAACATGACAAGAACTTAAGCAGTTTTCAATGAACCCAAAAACTGTCTTAAGAAGAGGAAACACTTTATCAGATTTTACAACTTCTACAACAGGTCTAGGTAAAATAGTCCTCCCTGGTTTTTTCTCCTCGCGTGCCTGATATTCGGCGAGAGGTCTAAATGTGTGGGTGAACTCACAGTTCCATAGCAGGATAGAGGTTCAGAGGCTGAGTAGCCACAGTCATGTATAGACATGGGCACAGTGGTGAACTCTTCCTTCCTCTCCAACATGATGCCAAGATAACACCAGGCAAGAGCTGAGGGGAGAGATCAGGATCAGGGTCTTACCAGCATGTCACATCAGCAGAGCTGCACTGCACATTCAACAGAATGCCTCTAGATGTACAATAGAGCAGATGTGTTGATAGAGGAACGTATCTTGTTTACCTTTGTGTTGTGTTTTCTCAGAATCTAGTGTTTTTTTGAGAAGCTTCAGTCCCTTATTGTAGTGAGAGAGTCTGGAGTATTCAGAGTCCTCTTTGGTCTTTACTATTTCATCCAGTCTGCAGGGAGAAAATTACTTTGTACAAATTAACATTTACACATTAATTGGTGCAGTGGTTATCTTTTGATGCTGGTAGAGTACCTTATATAGATGGTTGCCATTTTAAAATACCAGCCTCGTTTTTCCTCTGTTGGTATCTGAAAAACAACAATATAATTTAATAACAGTCTTAGTTAGGAATAAAATGACATTTATTACGCAGGGTGTCCTCAGGTACATGCCTAGCAGCATTATTTAATTGCTGTTCCACCCAAACCCATACTAACTTCAGTATAGGTTTGCAGGTGAAGTGGGTCATAGCAGAGCAATGAATTCAAAGATAGCTAATGATTACTTAGGCTGCACGGTTGAAATATCAACCAATAAAATGCTGAAAGGTTATAAGTCACAGAATCATAAAATGTGTCAGTGTTTCAGTGCTCCTCTACACGTTAATCCTAAACTGTTAAACAGAAATGCACCTGTGTATACATTCCTGTGTGCATGTTTCCACCTCACCAGCTGACCCCCATAGTCCAGGGCCCTGTTGTAAAGTGTCAATGCTGCCGTCAGTCTCTCTCTCAGGTTGTCCTCGCTGTCCAGCTCCACATCGTAGGGATACACGTAGGCCTGCTCAGCCAGGCAGCGAGCCGCCAGGAGTCTGGTCTCTTCATGAGAGGCCTCTCCAGCATCTAAGCCCATGAGGTCGGACGCTTTCTCCACACACTCCGCCGCATCCAGTTCTCTCCCCAGTTTGTCGTACACGTAGCCCAGGTTGGCCCAGGCGTTGAGGTTACCGGGGTCTTCTTTACAAATTCTTCTGAAAGGCCAACAAACACAGAGATAGTGGGGTTAGACCCAAAAAGGTCTTGAACATTGGAAGTAATTAAAATAATATCCATGATGTTTAATTCTTTGAAAGAAATATATTACATTACACAAAACTTAAGACTGGATCGTCACAACATTTTGAAAAGATGTTCACGGCCCCCAGAGGATGAATCTGACTGATTCTGATGATTCACTGACTCTAGCACCGTCATGGTTGACATTTTGGGGTTTATTGAAATGTCTTGACAGCTATTGGATAAACTTTCAGGAAATTTGGTACACACACTCTGGCCCCCTCAGGCTGAATTGTGTTAACTTTGGCGTTCGTTTAACTTCTTATGCCATCACTAGGTCAATATTAGAATTTTGTCCAGTACTTTGGTTTATGAGACCAGCAAAACTTCTAACTACTATGACATTTACAAAAAGTAAATGAGAAATATTGGTTGGTATTTGTTGATAATGCTTGTTAATTATATTTGTCTAAGCCAAACAAGCCAGTTGTGTATAGTCATGTTAAAGGTTTGTTTGTTATGTGGCCTCTTGCATTTGAGATCGCTGTAAATTTTGAATTGACAGGTCGGTCTTGATTTTGGTTAATGTTTTACCATAAAGGTTAGGTTGTGCTTTGTGTCACTTTTCTACTGCTGTGTAGGCATTCGCTGTGGTGGTTCTTGGTTAGCTCACAGAGATTAAGTATATGTGGTAAGACACATTTCAACCTGTTGCTACAGAATCTTTAACCCACATTGCCAGTCATGCTCTCTTGTGAAATGATGCATCAACAGTGTCTCAAAATGAGGCCTCTTATTCTGAATATGCTGCCTTTGAAAGCAAAGTGTGTAAAAGTGTATCATTACCTGAATATTTCCTCAGCCGTGTCTAGCTGTTCGAGGTGAAAAGCCAGCAGACCTAGCAGATTTTGGACAGCATATTGTAGACATCCAGCTTCAGCCTCTAGCTCGCCTCGCAGACTCTCCTGTTTTAGATAAGTGTCCCTAAGTCTCAGCTTCACAGGCCCAACAGGGTCACAGTTGAGGTTGAGGTCCAGGTGAAAGTGGCCGGGAATGTAGTCCATTTCCTCCATGAGAGACTCAATGTCCTTTGTGCCGTCTGCCTCCATGGACTCCTGCTCCACCTTTTATTTAAAAAAGAAAAAAAAAGAAACTAAGAAATAGGATAAAAAGTCTGCTTTCATATATTTTGACCTAAGATCCTACTCAAGAAAATGCCTTTCAGCCTCCTCAGCCAACAGCTACAGTCAATGTGCTGTGACCTGATTCAACCACCCACTCTTGTCATGTCGGTGCAGACAGGTTGAACAGGTTAGGCTTGGGAGTGACTAAGGAGTGCAATAGTGTCAGGGGAAGAGAGTGTATAACTAAGGATCTATATTTTTCCCCACATACCTTTTCTTGTATCAAGTAAACCTTTTGTTTCATTTACATAAATACATAAAATCTTCATCATCTGTATTTATTCTGTATTTTTCAAAAAGTCATGAGTTGTCATGGCTGTCATATGTTTTTATCATATTTGGCTCTTTAACAGAAAAACCAACTGACATTCCTTAAAGTCCATTCCGACAGGATGATTGCGTTTTGTAAAAATTTTTTTTGAAGCTTTCCTTGGAGAATTAACCCCCACTGCTCGTGCCCGAGTCAGCTGTAGCCAACAGAAGAATGTGAACCATCAGGATCAGTGTGACTGAAACACTGAAGAAAACTCAATGAAGCGTTCTTCTTATTTCATGTTACGACTCTAAATTATGTTGAATTTCCACAAAAAAATTCTTTCATATAGACATAACAAAAATGTGTTAATTATTAAAAAATACATGCAGCAGTATGTTGAGGTGTTTACAGTGTAAACACTTAGAGGAGATATGCAGCTGCTCTGAACAGATGTCAACAAAAGCAAACCCTGACTGCAAATCCTTTTTATCCTGCAAGCCACAAAACTATTTTACAAGATCAGATACACACAAGATAAATACATTTATTTCTTGAATGCAAACTCTTCCACCAGAGGGTAAACTTGTATTATGATAAACCAGACTGGCAGCGGAACAACACAGAGAGCGTGTTTCGATGTTGTAAATCCCCACTCACATGCAATGTCTCGGTGGGCTTTACAGTCCCACATCAAGTGCAAGCTCTCTAAAAAGATAAGTAAAAACTCCAGAAAGCTTCAGCACAGAAGAGACCTTTGGAAGGATAATTCAAAGAGAGATCAGCCTTCCCCTGACAGCCAGGGCGCAATAATAGCTGTAGGTGGGAACAAATCAATTACACAAATGTCCAGTAAGCCCTAGTAAGCACTACTTAGATTTAACAAGACCAATTTAAAAAACATTCAAAGAGGTAAAGTCCCAGAAAGTACTGCTGGTTGATATGTAAGGATTTGATGAATATATTGTTATATGCATTAAAACCAGCCGACCGGTGGGATCCAGAATCTATGAATATTCAAATATTTGATATAAAAAGTTAAAAACTGAACACAAAATGTCTCCTACTTCAATAAAGTCCATTCTCAGTGCTTGTAAAGGTTTCAGGGTTTCATATCACTTGTAAGTTGCATAACGGACCGGGATTGGCTTCCAAACTAGTTGTGATGTCACAAAATCATGTTCATTCTGAGTAGGAATAAGGCTCAAGTTGGAGGGGTAGGGGCAGGATCCCCAAAGATGGAGGAGGCACAGACGTTCTGAAGATTTCAGTTGAAAGCAGCAGTCTGAAATCTTGGTAGCAAAGACGAGTGAGTCCTGTCTGGAAGGGAAGAAGTTTGAAGAAAGGGAACACAGCTGGCGTCAGTGGACCATCAGCTCACAGGTCAGTGAGAGGAGTATTTCTAATTTTGTAACAGTTTTGATGGGGTTAGAAACTGGATCACCTGAAGAGAACCAACACAAATATGGTGAGAACATGCAAACCCACCCACTGATGCCTCAGTCAGCTTTGAACAGTGCTTAGTGACCTATGCTGCCCCTGAAACACAGAGATGGAGTCACTCCCAGAGTGTGTTGCATAATGTGTATTTAGTATTGCAGAGTTGCTTCCTCGTGGGCAGACTTTACCAATAACCATGTGGGTGTACAGAAATCTGAACATTTTCTTCTCTCGACAACCGTTGCCATGGTGGCCATCATGGATACCAGGCTAATTGCATGGTAACATGATGATTACAGATGCATGTTTGTGTGGCTGTGCACCATCCAAGCCAAAAACAGGATTCAAACAGCATTTTGCTCATAAAGGCTTCAATTTAGATGATTGATTTGACATCCCAGCAGCCAAGAGACAAAACAAAGGTATTATGGGGAAGATGTTGACCCCTAATAATCCCCGTAGCCTTAGCGGTACTCTCCTGTAAAGCAGGATTAGGATATGTGTCCTACATGCTGATAAAGGTCCTATTGCTTTTAAACTAACCCCTTGTTAACCTACATAATTGTTTTGGTGTCCATCTTAATTTCTGGCACAAAGGACAGTGAAAAGGTTGCCTGGTATGTTGTGAACAGTACGAGTAAGCAACCTCACTGCATCAAAGTTCTCCGAAGTCCTTCTCTGCAGATACATCACATTTACGTTGACAGGAGCACAAGTGGGAAATTTGGGGCCCCACACGTGATGTGACACTGAACACAAAGGCTCATAGGATCACAGGAAAGCTTCATTAATCCAGACTTTATTCCTTCCTGTCCCTTCCCTCTAAGCTCTCCTCTTTGTTACACCTTCACTATCTTGTTGTAACATTGACCCAAAGTCTTATTAAGAATGAAGGGATTTAATGGTTCAGTATGTATTATACTGTATGTTTTCCATCCCTAACTGAAGAAAAGTAGCCTTACTCTGGTATCCAGGCTAAGTACCTCTCATGCCATATCAGAGAGAGTGAGGCAGTCCTAATCCACTTCAGATCCTGAATCCTGTGTAATGTATTGTTATTGAATACAGATGTCTAGCTCCCTTTTACTGCACATTCCCTCTTATCCCTTATTCCCCTGATATGCACCTGTACATTCAATTTGTTTGTACACTGTAGCTGAAAACCCTCTGCTTTTCTAATCCACTTCATCACTGTTGACAACATCCATTCTTAGTCAGCTTCTCTCTGGCACCCGGAGAAAGTGCTCACAGTGAAAAGCCACTCTTCAGCTCTCCAGAGGCCTTCTCTGACTGCAGATTACACCACTGAATGTCTCTTTATACTGTCTCTGTGTGAATGTAGACATATACAGTAAGCATGCCGCATAGCACATTTACCAAAATGATGATGACTGTGTTCTTTCAGGATTGTCGTTTTTATAAAATGTCATACTTGCATTCCGTCATGGGTAAAAATGGGGATGTTTAAAGACCCTGTTAACCACGTGCCTGTGTTACTTAGCATTTAATAATAAAACACTCCACAGAAATAGATTAGTTAGCAAATTTTTAAATGCTTTCCCTCTCAAGCTGTAAAACAAATGTCGGGGGGGGGAAATTATGCCTTATATGACCTTATTGAATTTTCTAACTAACAATGTCTATTTTCATTCACAGCCAAATTTATCCTATTTTGCCTCAAACCATTGCCAATACAATACATCACCCCACCAGTCTCATAATTATGGCAGCAGCAGTGCTCATGGTTCCACATGAGGACATCCAGGCCTGTTGAGGAAACATGTGCCCGGACTGAGTCCTTGTAGGTTGGGAGAAGGTTATCATGTGGAGCCACGGGGTGTGAGTGCGTGTAAGTGTATTGAGAGTAATGTGATAGTCTTAAGTAACACAGACATCTGTCATACTTCATTACACTGATTAGCCTCTTCATCCGTGCCACCCCGCCGGGACTCTGTCGCATCTAAACAGCTTTCTCTGTGAAATGGTCTGAAATCAGTTGCAACACATATTGCAACCTTAATTTGAGTTACTAAGATTTCTGCATTTGCAAAAAAAAAAAAGAAAAAGGGGGACAACAATCAAAAGACAAAACTGGAAACAGCTGAAACTGAGTGTACGTGTAAAAGATTTAGTATTGCCTGAATGGAGCCTTGCTTTGCTTTTATAAGTACAGAATGGATTGAAGTATATATACATACATATACAGGTTGGTATTTGTGCCACAGAGTGTGCTTTGGTCAAAAACTGATGTTCATTTAGACATTTCGAGTACAAAGATATTACAAGTATGTTTTTAAAATATGTGTGCAGACCAGTCCAATCATTGAACTGACCCTGAAAAGGTAAACTGGCTTGATGTGTGTAGATCAATGCTCGTAAGTCTGTTAGTAGATCATTAATAAAATGTCAAATTTGAGTCTTCATTACAACAACTTGATTACGAACAATCAGGGACATCAAAAGGATTAGCAGCATCTTGTAAATTCAACCTCATACAGACAGGCTGTTGTATGGGATTGTATTCAATTCATCTGGGTGTAACCAATAAATAGGTAACTCTGTTGTGATTGTGGCTGCTTGTCGCTACTAATATATTGATATATCAGTATTAACAATATAATAATGTCATATATTATAGCGTAACACTCACAGGGGCCATTTTTCTTTTACTTTTGATACTGTAGTGGCTTGACTTGACTCACCAAGTAGCTACACCTCCGAGCCACTGAGGGGCTGATACAGCGGCATTGGCCTGTTTGACGCGTCCTCTTGCCTAGCGCCGTATAATAATTTGCA
>JAVQJD010100675.1:0-22497 GCA_036023655.1 Nannoperca australis
GTGTTTTTCTTAAAAAACCCCCCCCCCCCCCCCCCCCAATATTTAACATAAAAGAAAACTTCAATGTCAGTTTCTGTATGTAACGTGTTTTTTTTTTTTTTTTGTTAGAAACAATCAGACAACCAGAATAGGATGTGTGGCCTCAAACCTTTTCCGGGCATTCTGACTAATTAAGACACTGTTTCCTCCTTTGTCTTCCCCAAGGCTATGAACGTATATTCTGTAACCCTGAGCGGCCCAGCGCCTTGGGGCTTCAGGCTGCAGGGTGGCAAGGACTTCAGCATGCCCCTCACCGTATCAAGGGTAAGAAACAGTTTGTTACTGGAGGCAACCTTTGTACTTCTCTGCATCTGTGATTATTGTGGTCATTGCACTCTGGAAGACTTGCATGGAGGATCATCATCTTTTTACAGTAATATATGTTCATCCGTGCTTCTATCTAAAAACCATGGCTTATTTACAAGGTTCTGTTAGTGTTTAGTGGTCTTGGTCTCCACATAACGACCCTACCTGAGCATTTGCATGCCACCGTTTCCAGATTGTGGTGTTTCTTTTCGTGTGCGCGTGTGTGTGTGTGTGCCCTTACCCAGTCAGTCTTAACATCCAGTGCCTTTGCATTAATACTATTAATTGGTCACAAGGACATGCTGTCGATTTGTTTCCCCCCCGCAGTGCTTTATACTCCATGTTAGGTCACTAACTCTTCACTGAATTAACTTTCAAATACTCTGTCAACTACCGTCACTATTGAAGAGAGCAGCAACCACTTTCCAGGCCTTATAAGTGCAGTGCTGCTTTGCCTGACAAACACACAGGCTCTCACTTGCAGCCACACATGCATGCGCAAACATAAAATCATTCCAACATTGCCGCCAGCTATTGCACGCGCACACACTGATCTAGCATTCTATTACGCACTCATTCTCCACTGACGTTGCTATATTGCTACCTTAGAGGCTGGGTTGATCTATAAATGTTAGACTGATTTTACATTTATTATATCAGCAATTTTGTTCAATATTTGCCATTTCCTACTTTTTAGAGATAATTAGGAGTTAATAGGTAATTAGATGGGTCAGGCTTTAGCCTCACAAGGTTACCCCACAAAGTCTGTGTCTTTCAAACACTTTCAATTCCTTGTTTCTTTGTAGTTGCCAAAAAGTCAGTTATAAATAATATAACATTAAGATGAAAAGCTGCAAGCAAATGATGCACTGTTATGTTGCGTTGATTAGTATGGCCTATAGAGTAGTCTACAGTGTGTTGTTAGTAGCATCACACTGAGTTGTGTGTAGAGTTGAGGTAAGGCTGTGGTGAGAGGGCATCAGTTATTACAGGCCTTGTCAGTACATGCTCGGCTCTCTGGCAGGCGTCCAACTCAGAAACACAATGTTCCCGTTGGCTTCACGGCGAAGAAAGATTTTTCTTTCACCCATAAAAGATGGAGCAGATGTAAAAACCGTATTTGACAAAACAGGGATTTTAGGTGGAATATAGGAGTTGAGTTTCAGTCTAGACTGGCACAGAGTAGTACAGGGTGATTGTCAGTGGGTGTGTTGGTGGTTGTAGTTGAATTACCATGAGTAATCAGCCAGCACAGGAGGCCAGTTTTTCTGCAATCCAGGTACATTACGCATGCTGATGATCTTCCTCACGGACAGAAATATGGCTTATATTTTCTGTCTTGCAAAGCCTTCCTCTGCCAGCCTCTCCATACATTTTGTTAGACCCAGGTTTGTCTAAGCAGCTTGGTGTGGAATTGATAATGGCTCCCATTCCTAGAAGACCCCAAGTACTGCTGAGATTGGAGCCTTAACGACTGCTCAGTGGCTAATATCTTTTGTGGCTTGTTCCAGCAGTCCACCAGGCCTCGGGGTACAGGGTTTGTGAAGATGTGACAGGTTTTCTCTCTTTACTTCTCAAGGGCAGTTTTCTGTCCCCGCAGTTGTCATAAAAGACCGGACAGTGAATCACACAGTCGCAGATGATAAAAACAACCCAACAAGGGGATGTAAACCTTAAAGAAATACAGTGCTCCTTAGTAGCAGGAAGAAAAGTCAGGCCTGCACTCGCTGGGCTTACATTGGATGAATTTAGTGGGTGGTCTTTCTTTACTGGCTTGTAGCTGATGAGATAAGCATCTCAACCCAGACAGTGACAGAACAATATGTTCAGTAAAATGCTGGGGATTCTGATAATCTTTGTATTGACTTGGAAGTGTCTCCGTCCTATAGGTTTCCATTCTCTATGAATACTCTGGTTTCCTTCCTTCCTCTGTCTGCGAGCCTGGAAAGCTACGCTTTCTCAGCATTCCTGGGATTTTTCTCAAACCCACCCTGTCGCTGCCAACAGACAATCCTCTTGTCTCCTTTCTGTGTCTAATACGTCTTCCACAGTCACTTTTCTCGTGCATATGATGGACTCCCCCAATCTCACTGGAATACTTTCCCAGTGAGATCAGAGGAAAGGAGACCATGCCAAGACAAATTGTTAAGTCACTGTGAGAGGAAAAATAACTTTCTGACCTTAGCATAATATGTGCACACCCATTTATCAACTGAAAAAATATGTACATAACTTTTATTTGACTGTTTAAAAAAAAAAGAAAAAAAAGAAAAGAATACCCCACTTTTTGTTTTCTTAGCCTTGTGTCAGTCGATGCATTAAAAACTTCCAACCAGTGAAATTTTGACCTTTCACAGTCCTATTAAGGGAAAAAACAAAGGAAAAAGAAAACATAATGAGAAACATTTTCTCTGTTAAACTAAAATGTCATTATACTCCTTTCAAACTCACATGGTGATACTGAGCACAGCTGTACGTATCAGTAAATCTGGCCTCTTGGCCCCTCCCCCTAGCCTGGGATGAACATTGGTTGAAAGCTGCTTGGCACTGGTGAACTGACATTTCTATAAGCTTTGGGAATTTAATGTTGGCAATTTTTAAGTATTGCACTTCCATAAAGTTGGGAACTTTTGTTGTTTTGCATCAAGCTCCAAAAACACTGGATCCTACATTTTCCAAAATGAGCTCAATAGCATGTTTAGCATTACACCCCCCTGGCTGGTCCGCGCCCACATCTTTTTAAATTTCACACCAAGAAGATGTAACGTGGGATTTCCATTTATAAATGTGCAGTCTCAAAACCCAAACGAAATAACATCAGGGTTATTTCGTCAGACTTCTCAATGCTCCTTCAAAGCCACAGGAGACATTATACGAATATTTTCAGAGTGAGTAGTAACCATGTCTTGTAAACTGGACTTCACGTGTAAAATTAGCGCCTTTTTTTTATTTATTTATTTTTTATTCTTTTTTTTTTTTTCTTGACTAGAAAAACTTAAATTTTATGTGGTTGTAATGTAATTTAATGTAATTCTGTGGTCTTGCAGTAGTGTTTCTGGAAATACAGTTGAAGGCTCTGGTGTCCGTGAACGCTAAAGGACGATCGCCTAATGTCTCATATGTTGGGTCAATCATGGGTTAAACATCCAGGAGGCATGATCCTGCCTCCAGAAAATCTCTTTTGCCCTTTTCTAACAACCTTTTTGTGCCAACTTTTTCTTTCTTGAAATTCTCTAGACATCCGTGACCTTCAGAAGACAGAGGTATACTTACGTAAAAATTATATCTCTCTTCGCACGTCTTCCCCAACATCCTGCTTCAACAGGAAAGGTATAAAATTTAGGAAGCTAGATGTCATCGTAACACCGTTTCATTGCTGCTTCATTTGGGTCTACCCCAGTCTGGCGCGGCTCTACAACCCCTCAGAGGAGTTTCTCCGTACATCTCCCCAAGATCTCGTGCCGTGGCGATACCATAAACATTATGATGCCATAACCGAGCTTCCTGAGCACCATCTGGTTTCGATCGACAAACGCATGCCACGCCGCTGAAATCAAATGTTCAGAGGAAATTACGGATGATGTCACGTCAATCGAGTGGAGAGATTTGTGAAGGTCTCTCCACCACCACAGCTGGATGTGTCATCGAGTCATCTATTCCCGTTTCTCTCTCTGTCTGACTTGTAGACCATCTGTTGCTTTATCACTTGTATACTCTTAAACTCCCCCCTCCCTCTCTCTCACTCACACACACACACACACATACAAACCTGGGGAATGAGGCCTTGTTAGAGGGGTAACTTAATTATTCAGTACTTGCTGATGGATTGCCCACAGGGGGCATTTCTTGTGTGGCTATTTGAATGTGAATGTCTTATGTTCATGATCAGTGCAGTTTTAAGGTGAGTTAGTGCTAGGTGTTCCACTGCAGTCATTACGGGGGGGGACCGCATACTTGCAGGTTTGGTTTTCCATTTCCCAGAGGGATATTTATGGCTTTGCATCAGCTGTGCTGTGTGAGTGATGTAAGGACAGACTGTCTCTTGGCCTTCAAATAGCCATTGGAAAGAATAAAAGTGAGGTGGTGCAGAGTTACACGGCCGGTATATCTACAGCTGTAGATAAACTTTATGGTGCATTATTAGTTTAACCTAAAAAAAGAGTAGGCAGCGAGTATGAGGCCCTGGCTCACCTGCAGGGTCAGCCAGGGGAAGCACTTCAAAGGTGAATTCAAGACGTTGCATTTTGAAAGGTTGGCTAATGCTTTGAAATTCGATAGCATACCAAAACAGTTCTGCTGCTGTGCTCTGCCCAAAAAACGTTGAAACAGGGTAGTGACTGTTGGGCTAACCCTGTAGCTGTGCAACTGAAGGCATTCACGAACGTCACGCAATTAGTGTGAAGGAGTTTTAATCATGTTTGCACAACATCATTGAGGACCAGGAGGATGAATCTTCTTCTCGTTTGCTACGTGTATGTGTTAGAGGAATTGGCCATATCAAGAAGCCATCTTTTGTGGCATCGCTGCTACATGACGTTATCCTACGTTGTGGCTGAACCGTCATCTGGCTGTTGCGACGTACAGCGCAGTGTGTTGCATTCAGGAACATGTTTTCCACTGTCCTTTCGGCGTATTGACAAACTGCTCAGGAGGTATTGGGTTTCCGTCCGCCCCCTACCAACCAAAGGTCTGAGCGCAGCAACTTTAACTGCTGCCTTCTCAAGTGAGAGAGCAGCTGCACACTGAACCTGAGCCAGGAGCACAGGTGTCTGTGTCCATCAGCAGCTCGGCTCACACACACACACATTCACATACATGTGCAATCTTCAAGGCTTCATATATTCTGCTTTTATCTCACCTTTTTACAATTAGAGGTCTGCAGTATAGGTTGCAGTTGGGATGGTGGTTTTGTAATTTTATAGTACACGCAGATTGGTGACAAATTGAAGGGAAAAGCAACATAAAATGTCAGTCAGGTGTCGGACCACCACAAGCATCCAGAATAGCTTCAGTGCTGGTTGGTATAGATTCTCAAAGTCTCAGTCATTTTATTGTTTTGTCTGTCTAACTAATATGTTGTTCCAAAACCTGCCATGGTTGTTCAATTGGGTTGCCTACCAAATGATTTCCATAATTTTCTTATATTTATCAAACCATTCAGTTTCCCCTTGTGCTCTGAATAAACGAGGAACGCAAGAAAAGAAGGAATGCAAATGTTTTCATTGAATTCTTCACCCCGTCTGTATATCCCATTATAATTTTTATCAAAATTGGAATAACTCCGGCTCTTTCATAGACTCAAAGTACCACCTAACCTCCAAGGTTAGCTTGTGGTAGCTTTTGTTGCTCAATATAAATCTCATGAAGAGCTTTTTATTATTCTTTGTGAAAAAATGCCGCACAGTGGTGGGGTTTTCTGTTAATGCAGAAATGTTGCTGTACTGGCTAGTAACATTTTTACACCTCTTGATTAGTTGAACAACCACAGCTCCCTCGAGGCTTTCACTGCTTTTGTTGTTCATGGGTTTGGTTGTTGTTGTTTAACACTATCACAATCATTGTTTTGGTAAAATGAAAAGGTGCTCAAGTTTTAGTATCCAGTATAATGGTTAAAAGGGGGTTGCGGCTCGGTGGATCTCGGTGGCATTACGCCAGGTTATGTCACTTTTCAGAACATGTCACTAGTGTCCGTGTCATAGTGGTTTCTCCCCAGTGTAAGCTGTTAAAACTTGGAAACAAAGTTATTTCTAAACTAGAGAAATTATTTCTTTCTCAGCCCCTCTAATTGCTTCCAGTGAGTGCAAATCAAAGGCAATTAAAGTGATGTTTGAACTTGGCTGTAAAATAAGTGTAGCTTGGATTGCCTCTGAGGAATGCATTTCTTCCTATTTTTAGCATTGCCATGTTTTGATTCAAGGCAGGCTTTAGCTTTGTTGTCTTTGTGGGCTGCGGAGTAGTTCTTTTTTTTTTCTTCCTTTTCTTTCAGCCTGAGCTGTCAACAGTTTACAGAGCATATTACCTCCCTGCTAACACAAGTGTTTGTGTTTTAATGTGCAGAATCAAAGAGGCAAGTGTGATAGCTTAGCTGAACACGGCAGAAAACTATTGATTGAACCGCTGAGTCCTCTGAGCTTTTGATGAGCTAACACTTGCAGGGATCCATGACATCAGAGAGTAATCCTAATAGGGAATTTTTTTTTTTTTTGCCAGAAAACCTGGCACTCACATGCTTATCTGATGCTGAACACTTTGTACTCTGAGAATTTGGTTCTTGGAATTTGGTTATCTGAGAATTTGTCATACGTCTAGAGTTTCGTTAAGGCAAGCTGACTAAGCCCTTACTAAACACACGATTTGGCCTCTCTGCCATGTCGTCTAGAACCACTAATATACGCGGCCGACAGTGTAGTCTGTGTACGTGTAGACAAGCATTACTACCTATATAGACTGTCAACTTCTTTCTGTTTTGTAACAAGACTCCAGCCCTTTGCTCTGACTCAATATGTGTGCAGTCAGCGTGAAAGCCCGAGAGCATGATGTCATTCTTTTGTCCGTGAAACAGCTCATACCTGTGTGGATGGGGGAAATGATGTGACTATTGTAACACGACTGCACCTTTCAAGAGTTCTTTTGACAGTCACGTCTGCAATGAATCACATGCTGATGACATCATGATGACCTATAATGCCTGTTCCCGACAGAGTTGAGTTGAAATATCTCGTCTGGCTTGTCAGACCCAGACATACAGACTCCCCTGAGTTGATCATTAAGTGGTGTTGTTGACGTTGCGGCAGAGTCAGCCGAACATGACGTGTTTTTTAGATTTCCTGCATTTTGCTTTTGAAGTGCTGACATGTGAGACAATAGGAAGTAATGTAGTCGGTGTTTTTCTTTTTTAGACATGTATAACAAAGCAATGGTGCCCCTGGTGCTACCCCTGAACATGTTTACATCCACATAACTGTCATCTCCTGTGGAAATAAAAAAGCTCACGTACCTCTAACTTCTCTCTGGTTTCTCTCCCTGTGTTCTGTTTTTTTTTTTTCTCCAGCTGACCCCGGGCGGGAAGGCAGCTCAGGCCGGTGTTGGGGTGGGAGACTGGGTGGTGTCCATCGATGACTCCAATGCAGAGAACATGACCCATGTGGAGGCACAAAACAAGATCAGAGCAGCAACAGACTCCCTCACCCTCACCCTCAGCAAGTAAGCCATCTGGCAACAAAACACTACGCGATCGCTCACCCTCCATTTTATCTCGGTCAAACACAGAAGCATAAATCACCACAAAATGCATATCCTCCTTCATTCTTTAGAGAGATAAAACACCATAATGTCCTTGAAGTTTGTCTTTATATGACAGATAGTTGCAAAACACACTGATAAAAAAAGTTATGGTCCCACAGACTTATTTCATTTCCCCTAAGGCTCAAAAAAAGGGGGGAAAATAGATTTTGGTAGAGATAGCACTACCATACGGTCATTAATAATGCACTTGGTAGATTCTTTTTATTCTTGGTTTCCTCATCCAACCTGTAAATTTGCCTAAAATGGTGCCCAATTCTATGCATACATCTTTTTTCAAACTCCAGTATAATTGCTCCTTCTACAAATTGCATCCAGTTACAAAATTGGCACTGTGCATAGCATATTTAGGTGGTCAGATCAACCTGCAAAATACGATAACATTTTGCTCATAGTTTTAACAGCAGCATGATGAATTTAAATGGCTATAACTTGGTTATATAGAATTTTGAACAATTAAACCTTGTTTAGGATTGAGGTATTCTTTAAAATTCCGCATTATCATCAATCAATGTCTATTTCAAATCCAGATGCAGGTTAACAACCTCTTAACATTATAATTTATTAAAGTAATAAGAGGATTGTGCAGTAGGTACATGCTCTCTGTGTTCTTCCTAGTTTAGTATTAAAGAAATAGTATGTCCTTATCATCCTAAAGAAGCAAGAGCAGGTTTGAGTAGTCTGCAGCAGATAAGCATGCCAAATTCTGTCAGGCGGATACACTGGCCTTTGTTCAGTTGAAATAAACCATTTTTCAGAGGAGCCACAGGTACCTTACATTATGCCTCAGCTTTTGTAATCAAATTAGAGAAACTCTTCCGCTTACAGCACTTTGTTGTTAAGCGTGAGCTGGGGGGGGGGATTTTTGCTTGAGTTATTTTAATTGGCACTGGATAACCTTCACTCGGCACTTGTACCTGCTCACATACCTCCTGCCAGAAATTTCTGACTGATAAAGTATTTCTGTAGAGTACAAGCCAAAATGTTTCATCAGGAGCTTAATTATAAGAAAAAGGTTTTCCTCCAAATAACCCCCAAAAGATGGAATGTAAGCCTCCAAGAGCTTAAAGCCTTCAGAAAATGAAATGGCACCGACTTGTTAAGTAATAAAGATGAGCCTCGCTGCTGTCATGGGACTCATTTTGATTTCGTGGTGTTAATAGGTAGAGGTTGTGATCACAGCTGTAAGGCAGCTATTTTCACATCTAGTTAATTCTGTTGTTACTGCCAAGATACTCAGCTGTTAAGTTCTGACAAACCTTTTGTTAACTTAGTTTGTTGTGTGTGTGTGTTTAGACAGCTGCAGGCCATTTACATGACTTTCCAGAAGAAAGCATAACACACATCATGGTGAATATTTTCTGCATATTGTTCAACGTACAGCGCAGATGCCTCTGCAGAGATCACTAAGTCAAGTGGGCGCTACCAGTTCACGTGTCCCTGCTAAACATTAGCCGGTTCCAGCTTCTCAAATGTGCTGATTTGATTCTTTTCTCTGTCAAACATGACGGTAAACTAAATAAAATGGATTTTTGGGCTGTTGGTTTCAGGACACCTCCTTGGGCTGTGGGATTTTCCACTATTTTCTGACATTTTATAAGCCAAACATTCAATTCTATAAGCTCGTTGCAGCCTTATTATACAACAAATGTGAAATAAAACAGATAATGGTGGTATTGACATCAATATTTAGAGGTGCTAAATAAAAAAAATAATGCAAGGGAAAATACATTAAGCTAGTTTGTCAGTTGAGTTTTAATGGAATAGCTTGAGAAAGGTGAGAAAACCCTAAATGACAGAAGAAAAAAGAGCAGAATAATAGAGGAAAGATGAATAAGAAGGGGAGGGGGTGGGGGTGGAGCTAGAGCAGAGTACAGAGAATGTTAAACTTAGGGGGATCAAAGGCAGATTTTTGAGGTGGGGAATAGGATGCATTAAGATGTATTATGCCCAGAGTTACCCTATCTGCTTGAGCTTTGACTAAAGATCAGGCTCTTTTCTAGCAAAGACCTGCAATTCCTGTTTTCTATACAGAACAACAAGACACATCGCTGATGTTGCATGTTTTTTTTGTTTTTTTGTGTGTTTCCTGCAGAAAGGGGTCACACTGCACTTCAACCTACTAAATGCCTTTTTAAAGGAGTGAGTGAGAGAGAGAGAGAGCAGTGGACTGATGGAGTTGGAGTTTCAGTGTGAAAAGGGAGGAAGAATTAGAAAAAAGAGTGAGGATCTAGTTGGCCTCTGTGGTGGTGGGGGGGGATAAGGAAAGTGAGGTCATGCTCTCTGCAGAGGGATGGATGAGGGTTAGTCAGTTATCATACATGAGCCAGATGTGCCCCCCCGTCTGAATGTTTGCTGTAGTTATCCCCCTTTAGGTCTATGATTCATCCCCTCCAGTGGTTTGAGAGTTTTTCTTGGATTTTCTCTTGTGAAGGAAGATGAAATGAGGGTGTTGATGTGTGACATGATGTGTTGGAGCTATTGCATATCAAAACTATTTGGTGGTTCTATGTGTGATATTTAGTTTCAGTTAATGGCAGAAAATGTTGTTACTGTTGTACGTGTATTTAATGAGAGAATTATTTTCTTCCTTTACCTTGGATCTCAGTATGTTAACTTAACATCGGCCATACTTTTCCTGCATTCTGCGGTTTGCCGACTCTTTTTCCCCTCTCCTCGAGTCCAGCTATTGTAAATATTTCACATTCTTCCACACTTTTTTTTATTATTTTCTTTACCCATGAATCCCGTCCCACAAATCCCCGGCCCCTCTTCATCTCGCCCTTTCCTATTGTTATTATATTGTAAGACAAGCAAATATTGTTTTCCTGAAACACCTCTCGGAGAAGTGCTATTGTCACTTTTATTTATTCGCGTCTTGGCTGCCATCCACAGTTTCTTTTATGTCGAGAGGAGGACAGCTGCACGGTGATTAGATGTGGTCTATTGTTTAGTTTAGCGCCTAATTCTGTTCAATACAAAATTATCATCTCCTGTCTCTTTTTTATGGTAAGGTTTAGGCTTTATCCAGAGCCTTTTCATGGGGCGTGGAATCAAAGAAATATGGCCGAGACATTTTTGGCTTTAAAGAAAGCGGCTCATGTTGCAATTACAGTGCAGGGACACACTTGGTCCATATTTCAATGCTCCCTGTCAGTGATTGGCCTAGACGGTTGTGGTTATGTCAGTGATGTGTGCAAAGTTGATTACAGTACCATGGGAGACTTTTCTTTATTGTGGGAAAATGTCTGACTTTATCTAACATCGGCTTGAAAACCAAGCATGCATCAGCTAAAATAAGTGGCCCATGAAATGAGGCAGGAAATGACCTAATGGAGTGTACGTGTTCATTTTCAGCACAGGTCAAACCTGGTTCAAGCAAAACTGACTCATTCCATGCTCGCCTCCACGTTCGTTCACTGAAGTCCAGTTTGCCAAAATATATACAGTAGATAACCGCTGCCATACACATTCCATGTATCCCTGATTTTGGTAAGTGTGACTCATCAAATTGTGGGTTAGGGCAAGCTGAAACACTTTAAATGTCACATTGACTTGGCTTCCCAGAAGTGTGACACGCACAGACATGTCAGCATGCCTTCCCTTCACTCCTCTCTGCATCTGTACAGCCCTGTCGTCATCATGTCTTTAACATTGCTCAGTGGTTGAGCGGGCAATGACATGAGCAGTTATATATTTCTCATTGTCACAGGAAGCGCTGCCCATTGTTGTGTGTGTGTGTGTGGCCTGAAACAATGAGGGTGATGGCAAGGCTGGTGCATTCTTGCATTGCCCTGTTGTAGCTCTGTTTAGCATGCAAACATTGGCCAGGAGATGGTAGTGGTTTATGTTTAGCTATTTTAGCAGCCACCAGCAATGTAAAGCTGGGCGCCTCCATGGTTAATGTGCAAAGATATTTTAATGAACCGGCTGCTGTGTTGCTCCAGTCTGCAAAGGCACCGGCGTAATGTGAATCTTGGGATTAGAGTTAAGAAGTGTACACTGTGGCACTCGCAGTATTCTCAGCTGGGTGGGTGAATCTGCAGACAGTCTGTGGGAAAAGTGGTGAGGTTTGGGTGTTTTTTTATAATGCCACCACAGAGGGAGAACTTTTCTCCCATCACTTCTGCCGCTTGTTACCAACTTTGCTGATAAGCTTAATTGTTTATTAGCATAAGAGGACAGGATTACAGCGGTGTCCATGGGGCATTACTAACATAAGCGAAGCAAGCAAAAAGCCCAGTGTAACCCAATTATCTAAGCCACGTGTTTTTAGATATGAAAGCCATTATAACTGTAAACATCCTGCATCCAACAATTTTTTTTTTTTTGGGATGTTTTGAGTGCATTCTCTTCTGTTTGGTTTTTTTTTTTTTTTTGGTTCAGATAAGTGGGTTATTTAAGCATGTAAGTAGACTGTTGTATTAACCAATAGGAAAGATGGCCGAAACTTCAACAATAAGGCCCATCTTGTAAAAAAAATAAAATACATTTTTAGAAATGACATTGATATTTCACCTTGAGTCAAACAGGTATTTGTGTAATGAGACATTTATTGTAGATTTTGTCATTGTAACTCAAATGAAATATAATGCATAATACAAGCAGAACATGGTTGTGTATTTGTTTCAGGAATAGTGTTACAACATTAGTTGTAATAAATTGTAATTATTCTTTTTCAGTTTGACTAATATACTCAAATTGCTCAGTTTTATATAAAACACTATTTTGGAAGGAGATTCAACACAGGACAGCTGTCTCACACACAGCTTGTCTTTTGAATGAAATTAAATTATAGTGCTCAGTATTGTAACTGTAACTTAAATTTGACATATGGTCTGATTACTTTCCCTGTCTTTTCTTTTTACAGAGCTTTCAAAGCGGGTGTAGACCAGAAGGTAAGGCTCTATTTGTCCGAAACATTGCGCTCACCTCTGTATGTGCACTCGGATACTTTGGCATGGTGTGCTCCTGGACTCCGGTGACACTGATAGAATTTGAAACTTCCTTTTAATCGTTGCTCACAATTGGCCTCAACAACGTGTTATGTCACTTTGTGTTTAAATTCATCGGATTCACCTGTCAGGCTCTCACAGAGTCCATGCACTGTGCATTAGCAAAGCATCAGTGAGTTGCTAAATGAGTTGTTTGACGGATGGAGTGTTGTGAATGTTGCTTGGGGAATTTCCTGTGCTTTTTATCTTGTGATGCCTTGCACAATCCCCGATACTAGAGTTTTACTGATGCATTTCCTTTCACTGTCAAACCTCTGAAGAGCTACTTGCCCAACTGATTACGATGTGAATAACACAGTGGTGTCATGAACTGCTTTGTGCCGCACACTGTATTTGTTTGTTTTTTGTGAAGAAGCTGGAACATACCACCTTCACAAAGTCAGTTCTTGCAGACCGTGCATAATTCTCAGTGAGAAATCTCATTAGCGAGACGTGTCAGTCAAATATGACAGTTTCTCACTTTTGAGAGTTTTCATTTTACCGGCCTTGCAGATTATTTTGGCCTGTCCATGGCAGACCGCCAACACAAATAAAATGGCAGTGTTCACACTTCTTAAGCACTTCTTGCATGTGCAGAGAAAAGCCAGCTGCCTTTGACAAAGCGGCTTCTGTACCCCGGAGTAATCATTTTTTTCTATGAGAAACGATTGGGCAGCACTGGAAGCCTTCTTAACATAAAGCTTGGGATTGTGCAACAGCAGAAGGAACTTTTTTTTTTTTTTTTTGACTGTGTCTAAAATGTCTTAACGGCATGTTGTGCGCTGTGCTGCATCCTCTCCCTCTCCCACACCCCCACAGGACTCGCATGCTTCGGCTTCTGTTCAGCCAAAGTACTCCTTTGCCCCCAGCGCAACCATTAACAAGATGGCGAGGCCATTTGCAGCAGGTGGTGGTAGTGCCAACTCAGGACCTGCTATAAAACCTGTGGCCTACTCGCCTAAACTTAACACTGCGCGCTCACAGGGCCATGCCAGCATGCAGCAGCCACAGAACGGGTAGGTGGATAAATGAACACTACTACATTTGGAACCACAATGTGACTAATGTGGTTTTAATGGCGTTTTGATGTGTCATTATTCTGGTTTTACACTAAAGAGAAAATGACTCCTTCAGGATTTCTAAACTGCAGTATATGAAGAATTTACTTACAGTGTATTGCCAATAATATGTCACATAATATGTTTCAGAAAAGATATAAACAAAGCAAATGTGTGCAGACTCACTGCTGAGATCAACTTAATTACTCCACTGTCAAACACAAGTATAAGCTTATACTATTGCTAAACCACCTAGAAATAACAAGCTGTAGCTCTCGCTATAGAATCGTTTTTTTGGGGAAAAAGAGGTTGTCAGCCTTTTTTTGTAAAAAAAAAATCGTTATCATACAGATAAAAGCACTTTGTTAGCATAGCAGGGAATATTTAGCTGAGCGATGCAATTCAAGCTGAAAGACCTCTACAGTGGAATTTATCAGATGACACAAACTATTGACACTTCCTTCACTAATCTCTGTAAAACAATCAGTCACAGTTTAATGGCCCTGTAAAATCACTTATATTTTTTCTCTGGTTGTGTTTTGCTTAGGATTTTCATTCATTCATTCATTCATTCATTCATTCTGCCATGTTTAAATGGATTTTCAAGTCGATGAATATACTGTAGAGGTTACTCTGCACTAAACTTCAGACTAAATAGTATTTTTCCAGCTTTGAGAAGGTGTTTCGTTTGTCATGGTACTCGTTTTGTCACTTTAGTTTTTCTTCATAAAACGTCACTACATTAGTCACAACTCATGCCTCCAATTCACATTATGCTTAAAAAGAACTGACTTCCGTACGAATTATAGTACATCAGCGTGGTATTGCCGGAAAGTCTTGATCATGGTGCGCCTTTTTTTTAAATTTATGAATAAAATAAATGTTACGGGCCAAAAGTTAAAATGTCTTAGCAGCTCTAAGATGGAGCTGTTGTTTATATGTTGTTCCCCAAGTAAAAAATGTTGTACATATTGTGTTGGAAAGGTGAATCTTCAGACTCTGCTTGGCTTCTGATCTTTTGGTTGTAAATTATTGAAAGAAACAAACAGTAACTTGGTTTCAAAGCTGCTGGTTTTGAAGCCGTCTACATGCTGCTGTCATCTGTGCTGTGCATTAGAAAGAAGTTAATGTTCCCATGACCAAACTCTTGCTGCTATAATTACATAAAACACACGTTGGTATTCTCCAGTTTTTATTTTCAATTTCCAGATTTTACAAGGATTCCAGGAATGGATCAAAAATTTATTTTAAATGATCCCGGAAGTGGCCAGTGCGGCATGAAATGGTCAAGGATTGGCCAGTCTGGTTCCTATAATTTGGGCCATGCCTAGTGGTCTAACTGCAGCCACTGGTGAGATGCAGT
Organism: Nannoperca australis; assembly: GCA_036023655.1. Classification (NCBI taxonomy): domain Eukaryota; kingdom Metazoa; phylum Chordata; class Actinopteri; order Centrarchiformes; family Percichthyidae; genus Nannoperca; species Nannoperca australis. The sequence goes on from JAVQJD010100675.1 coordinate 15,063, forward strand.
CTGTTGCTGTATTTAGCCTCCCTCATAAATTGTGCTGAGTTCTCACACAGCGTTCACTGCCCTGCTGCTGGATTATTTAAGCAGCCTTACTTACTTACTGCAGAAAGGGCTCGCGTGGCGATGAAGTTTCTCTGCAGATGGCCGACGCACATTCCCCCAGCTGTCTTCTGAGAAGAATAGCGCCTGATTATAACAGTCAGCCCACTTTTTGATGAAGGCACTGTTGGATTTCTCCAAATGGTAAACAGTTCGATGTGTCTGGGCCTGTCGTATTCAAACCATTTTTCTGTGCGATGTTTGCACAGAGCTTACTCTGACGTCATGATGCATCACCGCTGTGGCATTTAGCGTTGTTGACGGGGTATCGGAGCACAAGAACAAATGTGATGGCAAATTAGGCAATGTTTGTTTTTTTTGGGGGGTGGTGGGGTTTGGCAAATGCTGCGACCATTAACAACTCTATAAAGCTTTTGTGCACATGGGTGAGAGGAGGCAAAGGTTTTGTGCCAAATCTGAGTCATTTTGGGTCAGGCTGACAATGGAGGATTTCACTGAAAAACAAGGCCGCCTTTCTCTCCCCGAGCCTGTTGACAATAACGCTGCAAGTCTCGCGCCACCTCTTGCATGTTTTTTGCGTCCTGCTGTGTTTTTGGTCGTCTGTTGTGTACAGCCTGTTCTGGTTGTCCTTCTGTTTAACTCAAAGCTGAACTCTGACTTCTTTTTTCTCTCATTTTCTGTTTTCCTCTTTTCTTTTTAATGCCGCAGATGGAAACTCTTGACAAGTTAGTATATTTCTTTTTGCATTTATAGTTTAGTAGAAAACAATGTTTGCCTTTTTTTTTTTTTTAAGAAAAAAAAAAGATTCAAATCATTCACACGCTCAAACATTTTCTTTACAGTGGTTCCCAACCATCTTGTCTTGTGACCTCCTTAAAACAAAGCAGTGTGTTCTTGCAACCTCTGACGGGTTGCAGAGCTTTACTGGTTGTGACCAATTCAGTGATTTAAAAATAATTTAATAAAGTTCTTTGCAATTTTCTTAGTTCTATAAGGTTCGGTTCTTCAAATACAAAGATTAAAGGAAGAAATACAGATAATTGTGTGTATTAGAACTGTTTTCTTCATCTTGTGACCTTCAGGTTTATCTTGCAACCCCTCGTTGGGGGTCCGTATGACCAGGTTGGGAACCACTGCAACCATTTCCAGTAAACTGATCCATTTACCATCTCAGGCAATATACTGAAGTTAAAGTTTTAAATTTGGGCTTACAATAGGAACACAATCTCTAAAATCTCTTACTATTTATTGAGTTTCCCTCTATCTTCTGTCTGTCAACTGTTAACTTCATACAATTAAACATTTTTTTTATCCATCTTTGGTCTGTTCTACAGGGGCGAAGCAACTTTCTATGATGAAATGTACCAACACGCCAAGTAAGGGGCAGCTGCATGCGGGCTTTGTCAGCTTTAGTAGGTTTATATGGCCAGGCTCGATATGACGAGCGAGGAGAGCTGGTGCTCTTGGGTAGATTCAGACATTGAGTTTACAGAACAGAGATGCAACAGACAAAGATCCCGCTACCATTCATCTATCATCATTTTACTTGCTTTTTGATGAATGCATGCTGCAGTTGACCTGCAACCCTTTTGAAAAGAAATGTTTGAAAAGCATTCTTTGTGCTGCTTCTTGAGTAGTTCATCAAAATAAAAGCTTTTAATATGTAGTAAAATATTTCCACAAATAAGGCCAGGAACTGTAGACTGCCAGCTTCTTTTTTCTTTTCTTCTCATGATTCTAATGGCAGTTATAAATACAGTCGCTGATGTGGTCCAATGTCCATTTATGCGAGTCTACAGTGCCCAGGAGAAATCTTAGTAATGGGTACCCATTAGCTCGCTTATTGCGTGACTGTGCATTAAGTGCTGCATGATCTGTTCAGGATGTCCTCTGTTCTCAAGGTCGTCTGATTAGCTGGGTTGGTGTGAGTGAGTTAGTCCCCAGATGGGATCGTGTTAACCGCGTGTGCGCCGTGTGCTGCTCCCCGGGTGTGTGTGTGCAGGCACGGCCTCAGGGTGGAGAACCTGCCCTGTTTTATCCCCAACGACCGCAGCAAGAAGAGGCTGATCGAGGACACTGAAGACTGGCAGCCCCGCACCGGCACCACCCAGTCCCGCTCCTTCCGCATCCTGGCCCAGCTTACAGGCACCGACTTCAGTAAGTCGGGACCAGGCGTGCTGAGGAGAGTGAGACAACAGAGGGGATGGGGGGGGGGCTTCTCTGATTGTCAAGACGAGATGTAGGTGGAGGCCTGTGACTGAACAGCTGATCTGATGTGATCTGATCATAGTGACTATCAGTGAGAGTGACAGCAGAGTGAGTGACACGGGAAAGGAGGATAACGGGGGTGTCCATTTTTCAACTGTCAGGTGACAGCTGTCTTCAACGACACCTGTTTTTTTTCCCTGACTGTAACCAGTCTGACAGACAGAGCGCACACTTACATGTTGTTTACCACAACAGAGGCTGCGTAGGAACAGCACCGTTCACTTTAACGTATACTCTTACGTATCGTGCTCGCGTTGGCATGTGATCAGCTGGGTGACACACACCCAACAGTGTGTGTGGCACCTTGTTTATCAGTAAGGCAACCTGACGTGTGTCTCTCCTGGATCTCTCAGTGCAGGACCCAGATGATGAAACCATGAAGAGGTCCAGGTAAAAACTTGTGTGTCATTGATTTGAACACGTCTTCCTCCCCGGTCTGTGTTTGTGCGTGCGTGTGTGTGTGTGTTTGTGTGTGTGTGTGTGTGTGTGTGTGTAGGCTTCAGTTTGGCAATAAAAAAAAAAAGAAGAAAAAAAGATCTAAACTTTTTAAAATCTACATACAGCTATATGTTGTTGGTTGATGTTGTTGTTGTTGGAATATTGCTGCATCAAACACTGGCATGTGGATGTGATTTGGACATGCTTTTGTATTATTGGAACAAGAATCTGCTTCATGGCATATTATTATTATTATTATTTATTTATTTTTTTTTTAAAGAATAGTTCAACATTGGGTAAATTTTCGCTTTCTTCCCGTGAGATGGATGGGAAGGTTGTTACCATTCTCATGTCCGTACTCCAGCAAATAAGCCTGCAGCCGGTTAGCTTAGCTTAGCATAAAGACTGGAAACAGGGGGAATGATTAGCCTGGCTCTGTCCAAAGGTTGATAACATCCGACTTCCTGAACCGGACGATTTATCAGCCGGGCACAATAACTTCCTGGAGTGACGAGCAGAGACTTCGGGAACGACTGTGCCTGGCCAAAGTATAGTACAACGCATAACTTCCCCCCCCCCCCTGTACTGTGGTAATGGTTAAATAAAAAAGATATAACATTTTAAATAGAAATCTTTAGACATGCTACTGTCAGGCTAGCAGTTTCCAGTCTTTAACTAAGCTAAGCTAACCAGCTGTAGCTTTATATCTAACGAACAGATATTAGTCAGTCTTCTCATGTAACTCTTGGCAAGAAAGTGAAAAAGCACATCTCAACTATACCTTTAAGTTCACTTTAATATTTACCTTCCAAACCGAATCATATTCTTATTCTGTCTGATGTTTCAACAGCCTTTCTCTACTTTTTCACCTTTTTTGTGCACTTTCCTTTCTGCTCTCTTGCTCTCTTTTTTTAATTTATTCTCTCCCCTACAATCTATTTCCTTCCTCTCTATCTCTGCTTCATATCTCTGTTGCTTGCCGTCAGGGAAAAGTTCCTCACTGAGATTCAGAGTCCCCGCTATGCCCGCCTGAGAGATTGGCACCACGACAGGTCTGCTCGCGCCCTCAATATCAAATCCTGAGCGACGTCCCACACGCCATGGGAGGCAGAGCCCAGCCAGAGCCTGCTAGCGATAGCCCACACTGCAACGACTACGTGACGAAGATAGCCGACCAACCAATGGCAGTTAACAAATTCACCTTTCAGACACAGATGAGGTGAAAAAGAAGTTTGGGGAAAAGAAAGAAAAACACACCAAAAATAGATTAGAAAAGCCCGAAGCGGAACCTTGCATACTGAGCCTAAGTGTAAGATCTCCCTCTGAATTTCTGACTTGATGATTGTTGACAACACAGTGGACCACTGTGTCTGTAGACCTACTTTCCATTTCACACTGCGTTACTTGGAGTTAACTGGTGGGAAGGAGGGTCTCAGCAGTGGGAAGCGCCTTTCTGTTCATTTTTTTCTTCCTTCTTTTGATTGTGAAGTTCAGACCCTCCTTTGATCTCAGTCTGTCTCTCTCTCTCTCTCTCTCGCTGCCTGTTTCCATTTATTGAATTCTTCATCTTTTTAGAGTTTTCATTTCTGATCCCCTCATCTTCTAGGCTTCTCCAACCATTAAGAAAGAAAAGGAAGATAAAGCTGTACTTTTGTTTTGTTTTTTCTGCTGTCATCAAAAATATAAAACAAAAAAGCAACTCTGGCTTCTCTGTTTCTTTTCCTGTTTTCTCCGTATTAAAAGGATACATCTCTTTATATCCAACTCTTCTTTCTTTATCTGTGTCACAACACTTTCACTTACCCGATGTAACAAAAATGATTATGTAGAAACAGCTTTTCTCTATTTATGTAGTTCTGATTTAATAACGTGTCTTCTCAAAGATCAGGGTTCAAGGTTTGCTTTTATTACCTCCAGAAGATTGTTGTGCAGTCGGGCATAAAAACAACAAATGGGCACACGGGAAGTAATACACAATCATGAAGTGCAGAGGTGCACAGTGAGGAAATAAAGCCCTTAGTCTGTTGCACTTGCCTGATATAAAAATATAGTATTTAAAGCTCAGCTCAGCCAGGTAATTGCTGCAATATAGTCCCAGTCACAGGGAAAAGAGCTAATAGCAGGTTGCACTCAAGACTTTTAAAATGGCTTCAATAGCAGTGTTTTGATGGTTAGGCACCATGTATTACCCTGATTTAGACGTATAACAATGACTTTTGGAGAAAAACACAACTGGAAACTATTGAAAAACATTAACTTTTTGCCTTTTAGGGCAGGACAAAAATGTGAGATGATTGCTGGTTACACGTTGCCAAATGTGACAGAAACATGTGAAAGAGAAGTGTTCTTTACATCGTTTGAAGAAATAATGAATTTTATGGCAACCGGAAACTAGAAAGTGTGTGCTATTTTAAAGAAGTTACAGTTTAAAAAGGGGAAAAAACATTTTTCCCACACACAAAACAAAAAATGAAAGTTCCAATGTATCCAGACAGCAGGCAGACGCCTCATCTCACACTTGTTTGTTAGGAGTCGTCAACCATCACAACCACGTGAAGAAATGTCAGCAGATGGCGGTAATATGATAACGTGCAACGAAGAAAGAAACCACTTCTGCCTCTGCAGGAATTGCAAAATAGTTTTCTTGAAATGTGTCTTGTAAATAAGGGACACGGGACAAAGGGGAGAGCTTGTTGCAAACGTTAGAAAGACCTGAGCAGAAAATCAGACGTGTGCCACCATTGTTTCACATTTTGTCAGTTGTCACATTCAGGTTTCTTGCAGAGCTGCATTACTTTCACCTCCTTGCTGTGGAGGGCGACGTGTCAGTGCTCCGTTCTCTGCCGGATGTTGAGCTGCCAACATCCTCCCCTGCTTTCCTCGTTGCTCGGGTCGATGCATCCCACAGGAGAAGAAGCCCCAAAAAAACTGAACAGGAAATGTCAAGGAAACGTTCCATGGGGTGCTGCTCGGCAGCATGTCCAAAACTACCTAGAAGGCAGAAAAAAAACCCTCCTGTCTGTACAGTCTGTGATGCAGGAATTGTGCACCTGCATCACGCTGAGCCTCTCACTGAGCAGAAGGGGGAGGAGGATGTTGAAAGCAGTGAAAATGTCAAGAAAACATGATCCAGGCAGCTCCAGGTGGGAATAAGCTGCTGTAGAGGATGTTCTCCAATTTGCACCTGCAACCTTCACCAGAGTGAGGTGCAGCCAAACAAACCTCAGCGGTGCGCGAGGAGTCGGTGCCACTGCCCTTGTTGTCATGTAGGGCAGCATGGCGAGGGAGTTTAGCCGGGGCTGCCGTGTGGACCAGGATGATTTTTTTATTTTTATTTTTTTTATTGTTGTTGTTCAGTGGGGTCCCAGAAGGCAGGCGTGCCTCTGTGTGTGGGGTGTAGGGCGTCTGACCCAGGGTCGGTGTCAAATAGGCAGAAGCTCATTTCTTCAGTCCTCTGTTTGACCCGGCCCCCAGAGATCCATCCCATCCAGCTTCATCTCCTCTGTTTTGCTGTTGTTTCTTTCCAAAAGAAATCTTCTGGTAAGAGACAGACTTAACTTCCTCTCTGTCACCAGCCCTGCGAGACATTTTCTTGCTGTTGCAAAGGGATTTAATGTCCTTTTATTATTCAGAGTATGCTGTTTGGAAAATGGCAGACAGTTTTTGTTTTCTTGTTGCTAGATAGCTCCCAGCTGAGAGTCAGTAACGTCTCCAGCCTCTAACTTGTGTTTTTAGTTGTTTGGCTACATGAGCAGTATAATTGATAGGCAGACTTAACCTGATACAGACGATGCTATAGAACAAGGCTGTTTCAGGGTAATTCATTTCACTTTTTCCTTTTCTTTGCAAATGAGAAACGATTTCATCATCTTTCATTAGAGTATTGTAGATGGCATAGTTGATGATGTAAACATGATGGATGCCTAAGGCGGTGTTATGTATTTTTTTCTTTACCCCCAAGATGAGAAGTCTCCAGTGTTCACTGTCTTGGCTCAGAAGTTGTTGTTTTTTTTACCGTCTGGTTTGAAGACGTTCTGCATATTGTGACGCTCGCTGCGGGTAACAGAACTTTGAAATGTAGAAACAACTCTTTAGTTCAACACTTCGGCACATGCGGGCTTGAAGCAAAGCTCCTCTGCATCCGACCCCGACAGCTCAACTCGTCTGAGTTTCTCGCTCTTTAACTTTGCCCGTAAGTGACGTCAGTCACTCCGAGATGTTGGGCTTCCTCGTTGCTCTCATTAGAGCATTAGAGAATGTCTTTGCCGAATGCACGCGATGGTATCTGTCGCTCTGCATTGATCACTTGAAAGAATTTGATGATCATTTGTCTCACAAAGGCATGTGTTATCACGTAATATGCCCAGCGATCAAATAGAAAATCTATAACCGTGGGTTTTCTTTAACACTGGCCTGAATCTACAACACTTAACCAGTTTCTTGCCACAACACACAGGTGAGAAACCCATGCTGACTAATATTAATAATCATGCTGCTTATGATGATTCACACAAAAGGTAATCTGTGCCACAACATAATGGAGACAGCCATGACTGCTGATAACCAAACATGACGTTCATAAGTAGTAGCCATGGTTACTGAGGGGTGTGTGTGTGTGTGTGTGTGTGTGTGTGTGTGTGTGTGTGTGTGTGTGTGTGTGTGTGTGTGTGTG
>JAVQJD010100676.1:0-32750 GCA_036023655.1 Nannoperca australis
GTGTGTGTGTGTGTGTGTGTGTGTGTGTGTGTGTGTGTGTGTGTGTGTGGGTGTTTTTATGTGCATGCCTGCCTGTGTTGGAGTACATGTGTGATGAGCTGAAAACGCCCACTCACACATGCAGTGACAACCTGTTGGTGTGTGTCTTTCTATGTGTGTATTTTATCTTAATATGCGTGTGTGTGTGTGTGTGTGCGTGTGTGTGTGTGTGTGTTTTTCCCAGTGGGTGTAATTGTGTGTATGTGAAAAAGACAGAATTAAGACTATGCATTGCAGTTGGATTTGTCAGCTGTGTGGTTTTGGTGTTGGCTGAGAAGGGAAAGGACCCCCCCCCCCCCATCTGTCCAGTAAGAGTGTCACATAAAGTCCAGTCTTTATTGATCGTGCCGGTGCCAGATGGCAGATTTATGGAAGATGAAAGCGGGGGGACTAATCAGATTTCCAGTCCTGTTTGGGGCTAAAGTTTCCTCGTTCCTTAACACTTTCCCTGCTACGCCGAGCGTAACCCTAAACAGCGCTCCAAACAGGAAATTACAAAAACGCCTGGCACCCTTTGAGTGTATACGTGTGTGTGTGTGTGTGTGTGTGGTTGTGCGTGCAGTGTATGGAGGAAAATGTAGTAGTTATATGTTGTTTTTTTGTAGTTCATTGTACGATATTTCACCATTTAACAGTAAGAAATGACATTTTCATATTAATAAATGCAGATTTTACACCTCCGTTTCCCCTGTAGGAGCCATGTCTGTTTATATTGTTTGTTTTTTGCTCATCTCACATATTTACGTATGGCTTGATGTCACATGGGTTGGATCAGCCATAATCTATTTATTCACACTGAAACACAGGAAGTGCATGTGTCTCATTTCCAGGTTGTGTGAAATAAACTCAGCATGAGCAGCAACAGCCACTGTGTCAAATCAAAGAGCGCACCTACAAAAAGTTACAGTTGAAGGAATAAAACATCTCTTAGTAACGCCCGCCCACAGAAAAATCTGAAAATTATAGAATATTTGCATATGTTCAATAAGGGCTAGTTGTGTCACAAAGTTGCTGGACCATTTGCAGATTAAAAAAATAATTTGGGTTTTAACTGTAATCCAACGTTCAAAACTTCCTCGGGAGTCTTTTCTTGCTTCTGTGGCAACAAAGCACAAAAATGAACGAATAAAGGGGTCAAATTCGCTGAAGGTGGACGACATCCCATAATGCAATGTGTTGCATTTTTATAGATGCAGAAATTAGTCGCGCGACACTACACCTGTCAGTGACGCTGCAAAAAATAATAATATAATATAATATTTCACAAATTCCCCAAATCTCAATGTGCTGCTCATTATAAACTACTGTCTGTCATTATACAGGGAGAAGTGAACGAGTGAGTTTGTTTTTCTTTGTGGCAGAGAAAGGATGAGTATGGGTCTTTGCTTGTATTTGAATGTAATTATAGTGTGTGTGTGTGTGTGTGTGTGTGTGGGGGGGGGGGGGGGTGCAGGCAATAACAAAAGGACCAAATGAGAGTTTTGTCCATGTTTCTGGAGTGAGTGATGACTTTGGCAGAGACGCTGCAGATAAAACACTTTCAACTGAGCGCGGGGCCAGAACTAAAGGCAAACAGCTGTGCTTCACACTCCCTCTCCTCCACTTATTCTCAACCTCGCTCTCCCATTCCGTGTTAACTCTCTCTCCTCCTCCTCCTCCTCACTCATCCTACCTTTCTCTTTTATCTTTCTGTCCACTGATCTCACTCGTTTTCTTTATCTTGCATTTCTTTCCTCTTCTTTGTTCCTCCCTTTCATTTATTCCCCTTCTTTTTCCTTCCATCCTTTTCTTTTCTTTTCTAAACAGTGCAAATTGTGTTGACTGGTGGTTTGTGGAGTTGTTTTAAAAAAAAGGAGTTAATTTCTTTCTCTCTCTCGCTCTCTTTCTTCTCTCTCCCTGCTGTTTAATGGGTGGGACGCCCCGACGTACCCAAACTCACACACAACATCATCAAATATTATGGTGGGGCTTAATTGAAACTATGCAGCTGAGCGTGTGACTGCATATGGAATATTTTATGTCGCTCTTGTTAGAAATTTCAAGCGCAATGAAGAAACAACAGATGAGTTTTAAGAGCCGGTGTTGTGGCAACGTGGCCGAGTGTTTGGAGTTTGTTTTCCAGCGCAGAGGGGAAAAGCAGAGGCGCTCCGGCCTTTTTGAACTGCACACAGCCTTTATAACAACCCAGTCAACCCTGGAGAGTTTTCAAAACAGAAAAGTGATGAGGGGATATTAATCCTGGAGATTGCTCTAACCTTCTGTGGAATGAACACACGGTTAGCATAAGAAATCAGAGTGTTGCATGCAAAGGGGAGAGAAATGAAAACATTGTTGTAGGATGGCATCGTGCTTTTCCAGTTTGCATTAAAAATCTAAATAATTAAAACTTAAGAGCACACAGTTTTCCTCCAACATATTGGTAATACAGACGACAGCTGAGCCTGATCTTCCTGCAAACTGTTCATTCATCCAGTATTCATATATTTGCAACTCAAACACAGCATGAAAACAGGCAAGTAAAAAGAAAAAAGAAAACAGTTTACACAAAGTCACAAAAAGTGCAAATGAAAACATACATGTTACAAAATGTTTTATAATTTTAGAAAAAGAAGAATAACTTCCTGTATCTAAAAAGAAGAAAGAAACATGGATTTTGCCACAATATAAAGCTCACTTACAACTTTGGATTCATTGAAGTTTCAGTGCACAGGTTGCAGGTTGCAACCACTGCAGGTTGAGTATAATGTTTCTTTTCAGTCACTACATTCTTAGTTTCCCTGTCTTGTCTTCAAGGTATGTGTACCACAGCTCCAAGTGGATGGTGGCGGGAAACGCAGACTCCCCAGTGCCTCCGCGGGCCTACATCCACCCGGACTCTCTGGCCTCAGGAGACACCTGGATGAGGCAGGTGGTCAGTTTCGACAAGCTCAAGCTCACCAACAACGAGCTGGACGACCAGGGACACGTAAGGGACCTGTTCTCTTTATCCTCACAACTTTGCTGCTGAAAGCTTGTACATGCTGCAAACATGCTACAGCATCTCTGCGTATATATGACTCAAGACGCATCATAGTGCATCATAAAAGACCTCAATATTGATAAGAAATATGCTAATATTTCTTATGACGGGAACAAAAGTGATAAATTGCACATTGCTTCATAAATGAATGAACTCAACATATGTGTTGCACCCTAAATGATTCTGCGAGGCTTATTTTTAGAAGAATATAACTAATGATATTTAGTGCTAACATTTCCTCTTCCTGTGTTCTTGTTCATGCACTCTTAATGCTGATGTTTCCCACATGACTTGAATGCAACCTAAGAGAGGATTTTACACCAACAAAGAGGTTAAATGACAACCTCTAGTTTTATATTTCAAACGTTTTAATTGTGATTGTGGGGTTAATGCATGCATACTATGCTTGTAAGCTACAAAGACGATAGCTATTTGAGCGGAAACGTTTTGGGTCTAAATGTTCAAGCTGTGATTCATTAGTTTCATTTTTGTGCTTCATGCCTCACGTCACTCCACGGTGCTGCAGAACTGAATGCACTCTTGGAGCTGTGAGGCAGCTTTTGGATAAAAATGTTTTTTGATGCGTTTGCTTGAAAGGAAAGTTGACACGACGCTTCATGACTCACGGAGCCATGAGACTTGATCTGCTCTGCAACATTCGGCCCTCCCACACTCAGACTGTGCCTGTTTGAAGATGGTCCACCCTGACTGAATATTATTAGGTTTGAGGATTAGCGTGGAGAGATATTAGAGGTCTGGGAGTTGAACCCGTGCCCTTGTTTTAATATATAATAGTCATTTCCTCCATGGCTCTGTGAGGCATTTTGTAATGAAACGGTTTCGTTAAAGGCACTTAATGATTGAATTTGATTTGTAGTGCGCTCCAGCAGCCACACCACTGAGCTAAAATCTGAGTCTGACCACAATCTGCCTGATTTACTGCCTCGCTTGTAGCCAGTCAGCAACAGAGGTGGTGAGCTAAAGTAAGTCTCTGATTGGTTCTGGGCTGCTCTAAATGTGTAATGTGGGTTTCCTAGGTGAAATATTTAACTGTAATGCAATGAGTTAGACCACAATTTGTTTGATTTACTGACTTCTTTCGGTATAATCAGCAAGTGGGCAGCAAACTAAAACCCCTTATTTGCACTTTATACTTCTCTATAGTTAGAAATGGGTTTCATGGGAGAGGAGCAATATTAGGTGGAAGAAAACTGTTAGCTTTTGATCATAAGCTTTGATTGGCACCTTATGTTTAACCGGCAAGGAAAGCAAAAAAAATACTCAGCTAAATATTAAATTGATTTTTTTTAAAGATGACAAACCTGCAGCAGCACTGCAACTTCTGCAGTTTCCAGCATCACAGCTATGATGAATCTGCTGAGTGGCTGCTAGCATTAGCATGCTCCAGACGTCAGCAAGTTATTTTTGTCAGGAGTTGGTGGCGACCGCATCAGAGCAAAAAGCACAAACCTTTTGGATTTAAATAAATTAGGGAGGAAGAAACACAACTCCAAATGACCACTTGTGTTGCCTAATGTCTGATGGATGTATAAGTAGGCAATTGTTTGCTAACACATAGCTATAGCACATAGCTATAACAAAGCTAACATGGCCAATTGCAAATCACTTTTTAGCTCACAGTCCCAATATTTTCATCACCAACTCAACTATACTGGATTTAAATAATGAGGTAATGGTGTGTCAGTCATAAGAACACACTGTGCTGTACTAAAGCATCTTTAAATATTTCATTTGAAAAGGCCCTTATTAAATTACATTAAACTTGTGCAAATTATAGAATTTAAAGATCATAAAAATCTGAAAAATTACAACTTTGAGTGAAATCAAACCTCATAACTCAAAGCTCCCTTCTATATAATCTTTCCTGTGAAATATGTGAAGCTACTCAGAGCATCAATTTCAGTCTTTTCTGGAAATGAAAGAGGATTGAATTAATAGCAAATCCAGGAGGGTCTCAGGTCTGCATCAACCATCTGTTTTTAATAGATGATGCAAACAGGACTCAAACTGCTTTCTTTTTGTAATATATATATATATATATATATCACATAATCACAAATATAATCACATATATATCACATAATCTAAATGTCAGTGGAAGATGGCAAACTTCCCCCCTGTGATGACTACCAAGCTATTTTTGAGTAGATTGCTGCGTTCTGAGATATGATTAAAATGAGCATGAGGAGCTGCTACAAATCAATATCTTCTCAGAGCTCGCCACAATGCAGAGATGCCAGGTGATGGGATGATTGGAAAAGTGCTTTGACAAAATGGTGGCGTTCAGTTCAGCGTGGGGCTGGCAGGTTGCTGCTCTGTCGCAGCTCTGCAGATGATCACATCAGCTCAGTGGTGACAAATGTAATAACATATGGGTGTTGGTGGGCGAGGATTCACATGCAGCGCTCTCCCGCTCTCCCGCTGATCAGTTTAAGGGCTTTGGTTCCTCTGGAGGCCGAAGGGAAATTAAGTTTGGAGCTTCCTGTGTGGGGAAAGCTCACCACTTCTCGCTCATCCTCCTGACTTGTGGTGTCGTGAAATGTCTTTCCTCATGAGAACCAGACACCGATACATGCCATGAATCATCAGACGTCACAGCACACAACAGAAGCAGAGTCTGTGAGAAAAAAACAATATTTATTATGTCTCAGAAGACACATTGTCATGCAGACTGATAAACAGGGCCTCCACTTGTTTGTAAAACCTTATATAACGTTATAAAAAATAGATGAGGGAAAATTTTTACAGTTAAATGTGTTCTAATTAAAGCGTTTGTCCAAAGGACACAATGTCTCTGCTCTCTCCTTTGATGTTTAAAAACAGCAGAGAAAGTGGTACTTTTACTTAAATCTCCTAAAATATCAGGGGCAGGAGTAGTAATGTTAGAAAGTTAGAAAAAACATCCTTTAGGTTTTATAAAATCTTGATTGGTGCATGAAATCACGTGACATCACGTTTTGAAATCTAAGCCCCGCCCTCCTCAAACCAGTATGAAGAGCACAGACAAAAGCACAAAAACACAAATCTCTCAACAATGTGAACCGAAACAGTTTGAACTCTGGCGGATAATTGTATTTCCATTTACTGTCCACTTCATCCTACAACTCCACTCAAAGCAAGAAGGAAACACTCGATCTTCTGCAGGTGAAAGTTTTTACACACAGTTCCAATAAGCAATTTAGAAAACATGATACATTGTTGATGATAGGTCGATTAATTCATTCATTTTATGATTATAAATGCACTTTATATCTGCACTATGTTAAAATCTTCAAGGATAAAAATGGTAACGAACACAATGAAGCTATGAATGGCTTATTTCTATTTTCTGTCCTCTACATATTGATTAAACTGCCCAGATGTTTCCAAAACAGTAAAATAATTGATACTGATGATAATTCTGTATTAAATAAATAAATGTATGTCTTGTAATGGGTATCTTTTCCCTGTGGATTTGGATCTGAATACTCCAAAAACCTAATTTAAAGTCAAAAACAGATGAAAAATGATCCTTTTTTGCTTCATGACTTTGTTCTCGTTCATACATCAACTGAAAAACAATCACGCAGCTTGATGACATTTGTACACACAGAGGAGTTCATGCTTTAAGCTAATAGCACTTTGAAAAGTTTTTGTCTTTGCGACGCCTCGCTGCCTGGCTGGACGTCCCCGTGGTGTCACCGCCTGACGTCTACTTCCTGTCTGTCCTCGCTGCTCTATGGGAAAAGCTAATAAAACATTGAAGCAGGCCGGACTGGCCAAAAAAAGTTTTCCGTTGCTTCTCTTTTGTTTCATAGTTGCTTTGTTGTTAATGATCCGTTGCATTGTAATGTATCAATGCTGTTGTGTGAGATCGTTCAAAACTCCACTTAAGAAGTGACCGCTTTAAACATTTGCCTGTTTTTCTTTAATCTAGTGAATCCGGCCTTCAGTGAATTTTATGTGTGACGCCTTGTAGCTCTGCTTATATTTTGCAGTCAATACTGTCACTACGGGTGACTTAAAGTGAGAGTCCATTGTTCTTGGCTGTAACAGGATGTCATGTCACAGATTACACTAGTTAAACCACAGTCTGTGTTATTTGATCACAACATTTTTATGGTCATTACAGAGTTTTTAACGCTGTTTGACAATCAGTTTAGGCCACACGTTTGATTTGATTTGGCTTTATGCAGATACACATCTGTTACACGCAGGATGTGTCGGTGTCTCTCGGGTGTGGATGTCCAGATGATCTCCAAAGGGGATTAAAACAACGTCATTACCTCTCATGAAAATGAAAACATCACTTATTCAGCCTCATTGTATGTGAGTGTGAACAAGTGTCAGCTGATGTCCTCTGGCTGCCCTCTGAGTCGAGTTCAGCGCGTTGATGTGTGATCCGCTTTGACTTTGCATCACCTCAGGCCGACTGGGACTAGAAGCAACTGACTCCTCCGGGCCACAAGGCAGCTGTGTGTGTGTGTGTGTGTGTGTGTGTGTATTTTAAAATCTCTAATGCTAAAACGTCACTGCAATTGAAGCTGGATCCACTTCCTGAAAGCTTTAGTATGTGTTGTTTTAAAGCTTCTGATTCACAGGAAGTGAGGTTCCTCTCATTGCAGCAAAATATTTAATTAAATTGAAATAATTCTTTTTAAATTTGAACTACTTATGGCTACAATAAACAGACAATCAAAATCTGTATCCTCTCAGAACTGTCTTTCCCTTCACTTGCACAATAACATTATCAAGGTAGACATAAAATAATAAACAAGCCTGATCTGCAGTCTTATTGAAAGTTTTACTTCTTATAGGCTACTTATTTCTGTGATTTCCATTTTCCAAAAGGCTGTTTTACGCAGTGAAAGAACAGCAGCAGGGAAGCAGCCCACAAGATTTGAAAGCATTCTTTCCCCTGGTGTAAAACTGATGCAGATTCATGCAGCCATGAGACATTCGTTTCTTTGGGAAAACGCAATTTTGCACAACATCTTACTGAACACCCGAGGAGAAAGACACCGCAGTACCGCCCACGCAGTATGATTGACAGGTGATCTCTGAGCAGAGCGCTGAAAACACCACAGAAATGAGACAAAACATTTTAAATGAGGACTGCAGATTACAGCATGCATCTGTGTGTATCCGTGCAGCAGCTCAGTCATTATTTCTGTATGATGTGTGTGTGTGTGTGTGTGTGTGTGTGTGTGTGTGTGTGTGTGTGATTTGAGGTCTGAAACATTAGATGTAGTGTTTCTGGTACTCTGAGCTGTTGGGGGTGTTTGGCTCTGGGTGGGTTTTCTCACTCACAGATTAATCAGGAGCAGACCGAGGCCCCGAGGCGAGGCTGGGGCCGACACCGTCTGACGCCTCCTCTCCACTGTGAAATAATCCCGGGCCCTCCTGCGAGCGGCATCGCAGTGTGAACTCGGGTTCCGCTTAATGTCACGTAGGCCTGATAGAAAATCGGTCGAGCTAATTGATGTTTGACAGGACCTGCGTGTATTATGTGCTTTCAGAGACGAAAGCTGAACGCTGGAACTTCATGTTTTGTGTATTGTCTCGAACGGGAAATGCACACAGAGATTTGGGATAATCACCACACTCATCAGGGCCTATATTCACTTCCTAACCTGTAACCCTTCACAACTGTATGCCGAACCCTCACAGAAACCTGATGCAACTTCTCACTGCGCCTTTAAGAAATATTGAATATTATGTTTTCTCTGTTCATTTTATATCACAAGCAAAACACATTCATAAAAATTGAGAATGAGATGTTGCATTACAACTTTAAAGGGATAATACAGGCATTTTTCATTTTTTCATTTCCAAATGTCCTCACAGAGATGTTTAGGAAACCCAGTTACTCACACACACACACACTTGCAGATGCACACGTGGAGACACACATTTCTAGACCTTTTTGATCTTTTTTTTTTTTTACTTTCTTCAGACATTGGGTGATCGAGATGAGCCTTCAGAAGCTACACTATCACTTGTACAACATTAGCTGCACTTCACCTTCTTTCCTTTCATATTTTCAGGTCATCCTCCACTCCATGCACAAGTATCAGCCACGTGTTCATGTCATCAGGAAGGACTTCAGCAGCGAACTGTCTCCCAACAAGGCGGTGCCGAGCGGGGAGGGAGTCAAGACCTTCAGCTTCCCTGAGACCGTCTTCACCACCGTCACCGCCTACCAGAACCAGCAGGTTACAGCTCTCGTTGTATTTCCTCACAGCAAAACCGCACGAATCACTCGCCACACAGACTTACAATCGTTTAATTTCATTCAAACAATCCCTGCAAAAATGTGCGTCATCTTGCAATTGTTGTAAATCCCTGCAACTTTTCCTGCAAAGAAAGGTTGCTTGCCAATTTTACAAATAACCAGAGATTTCTGTGTAAATACGATACAAATATGACTTTTATAAGCTAAAGTCAAATAAATATTTAGAGCCTCAGTCCCAACAAAGTTTTTTTATAACTACATTGTCTCGCTAGAACTTGCTGCTTCTCAAATTGACCATTTTTAAACTTTAAGCCCAAAAACTGACCATGTGGATCTTTTGGATCTGATTGGTAGTACTACATGATGTGGCTGGAACCATTTCTGTTTAGCTGGTTTAAAGAAAAACAAACAGAAACAAACAAAGGATGACATACAGCTTTTACCGCTACTGCAGTTTATTGCTAAATAGCACAAAAATGTTGGGATACTTTTGTGGTTTTTTAGCTGCAATAATCACAAAAATCTAACTTCTTGTTTGCAGATCACCAGACTAAAGATCGACCGCAACCCGTTCGCCAAAGGATTCCGGGACTCTGGCAGAAACAGGTACGTTCTGGCAGCGTCTGTTTACTGACTGAGCAGTACATGTGTTGTTAAACCAGCCTGTGGCGACTTGACAAGCTGAGTCGCAGCTGAGTCGCAGGTGATGCCGTCAGCCTGCTGCGGGCCTGATCACACCACAGCAACCTTTCCCTGCAGCGTTCTCTCTCGTCTATTGTTGCAAATCTGTGGTCTGAACTGGGCTTTACCGCTTGCACTCATTTGGTGAATGTTATTGAGTTTGCATTACGGCTCCATCATCCCTCCCTTCTAGGCTAAAAGTATTTTCTCTTTTATTTTACACTTTAAGTTACATAAAACTATAAAATTGATTTAAACACATATTTAGGACCCGTACAGGCTGAAACCTAGCCATTAAAATGCTGTTGAAACAATGGTTACATTTAACCGAGACGTCTAGACATCTTTTGACCTGCAAATCACCAAACCCATGCTTACAGGGTTATTAACACTGTCGAAGTCATGGCTTTTTATTATTTCACATTCGCACACGCCGCACGACTCAGCGAAGCCAGGGAGTCATGCAGCACCAATCATTATCAGTCTCACGCAGGAGTTTTTCAGATCCTGAAACGCACGCACGCACGCACACCACACGCACACACACACACACACACACACACACACACACACACACACGCACACACACACGCACACACACCATGCAGACAGAAACAGACAGGGTGGTGCACTGTTTGCTGTCACCATTAAAATGTGTGACAGCAAACAGCACACATATGCGCACACACACACCACACACGCACACACACGCACGCACGCACGCACGCACACACACACACACACACACACACACACACACACACACACACACACACACACACAGCCAGCCTGACTGGTCGGGCTCTTTCGTCAGCATCAGCTGTGTTGTCACTACCGCTGTGCTGATGTCAGCCAGAGAGAGCTCTCCTATTGGCCGTTGGCACTGCAGAATCATAAACCATGTTGCTGATCATCACACACCTTTTGAATGATATTATTAAATATGTTTGTCTCATCTTTACCCGTCTCGTTGCTTTCCTCGAGTTTCCTACTCAATTCCTTTTTTTCCTTCCTCTCTCTCTCTCCCTCGTCTCTCCTTCCTCTTGATTCGTCCTTTTTTCTCTCGGTCTCTGAATTATCATATATAACATTTGTGGAGGATAGGAGGAAGGGGAAGGGGGGTGTACTGAACCACCAGACCCCTCCGCACATGAAAGCAGCCCCCTCATCTGGTCTGCATTATTGGCACACAGATATTTGAGACATCTTTTTTCATTTTTCAAACAATAGAGTGTTTGATTTATGAACTGGCATTAGAATTTCATTGCAGAAAAGCTACAGATGAAAAGATAACGGAGGATGAGATATTTGTCCGGTGAGAGAGAGAGAAAATGAATTTATCCTCACGTGCAGCTTGTGAATCCTGCCCTTCAGCCCCGTTGGGATTTGTTTTAGTAGCCTCACAGAATTCAGAGTGAGGGCTCGGTTTCTGTCACCTTAAAACCCCTCTCAGTCTTTCCCGCTTTGTGTCTCGAGCTGCGTTTTGTCTTTGATCGTTCATGAATATTGATAAAGGGGTTGAGGCTCTGACCCTTGACCTTCGTGCTGCTCACTTTGCATAATTATGGTGGTTTAGGAGTTTATTTGGTCACATACTATAAGTCTCTCTTGATTCAGGTGTCTGCTGAACATAATATGTAAATTTAAAGTATTGGATTTCACATAAAAGCTTTTAATGGCTCAGATTCGATTTATAATCAACAGAAAACTGCATTTATTTAGTTCAGAGGACAGTTTCTGTTGCTTTAAAGCTTTGTTGATGAAAATGAAATGTTTGCGTCTTGAAATAAAGAGATGAGCTCCATATTTTGTCATGAATAATAATAAAGTTTTATTTATATAGCACGTTCCATGCAGGGCATTTAAAAAAAAAAAGGCATTGAAACAATTAAAACTGACAAGAAATAAAAGCAACAGAACCCCCTCTGATTAACGTCATCATTGATTTGGGTGGAGTCTCAGAGGAGGTGGTTGGATGTTGGCATCAGCGGCAGGTGCAGCTCGTTGAGTTAATAAATGAATCTGATTTGTGATTGGCTTTTTCACAGCAGACATTTTGATTTGTCATAGCAGGAAAAGCAAAGGTGTTACTAGTAACATTAACATTGTATTCAAGTATAAGTATCAGCCGTGACAGCGAGCCAGCATGCACAACCCCGAAGCAGCTAAATGGAATTCAACCATCGTTATATCTTTTATTTAAAGCTTTGATTCTCCCTCTGGTTTCTGGTCACTTCTGTAACAAGTCACCAAGGTGTTCTAACAGGAGAGAGGGATGAGAGAGTGTCCTGCTTTGTCTTTTTCCTCTCGCAGCCGGCTGCAGCTGCCAGGTCACACAGGATTAAGTAGTCCTGTGTACACCACTAAAGATTACAAGTCCACCGATTATAAACTGATTGGATAATTGTGGGAAAAATGAAGATATGTGAGCAGACGGGAGCCAATAGCTGTGATTAAGGGGGGAATGAGTGAAGGAGTGTACTGAGCTTTAAAATGCTCCAGACAGTAATTTCATGCAGTTTTCATTCACTTTCCTGTTAGGTAGGTAAACAGTCAGACTGCCTCACATTCATTCTGTATCTGCCTCTGTGCTGAAGTATCACTTTTATATTCTGAAATATTTCAAGCCGAGGCTTTTTGGCTGCACAAGGATGTGGTTGAGGTTGTGTGCATCATTTTAAAAACATTTCGCTGTAACATGCAACATGTCTGGCATGACGAGTGCAGTTTGGTGGGTTTGAACAATGCTGTTGTGTAACATGAGTTGTAACATGAGACGTGCTGACTGGAAACAAAAAGGTCACAAGTCAAAATGAAAACTTCAATCATCACAAAGACCCAGACAAGAAACACATCATGCAACACCAGTACCATGATGAAACTGTCTTGTTGCAATATGTTGTCATTGACGACCTGCGATCATTTTGATGCCACAGAAGGCTTGGCTGACTCGATGTGATGCAAAAAGTCTTCTTCATATAGCATAAATATTGATTAATCTACATTAATACTGTTAATGTATGCAGGAGTTTCTGTACTGTACTAGTCCAGTAATCTGCCTTAATGCCAACTATTTTATTATCGAGATTATCCGTCTGATCTACATATCATTTCTGCTGGGATGAATGTGCCTTAAACCAATTCAACAAAATAAAGATTTTGCTTATTACAGAATTAATTACAGTACCCTGAAAGAGTGTAAATATAAGATCTATAATAAAATAGTATGGCTTTCTTGAAAAGTTGAAGGCATCAGCTGCAGGTAAAAGCTGCAAACATGAAGTTCCGCCACGCAAATCTTTTAAACAACACTACTATTAATATCAGATACGAAGGTGATATTAATTCTCATTAAAAACACACTTTTCTTTGGATTTTAGCAGTAAAGTGGCCGCAGTGTGAACGCAGCCACATTGAGTGGAAATTCAAAATTAATAGAAAGGTCAAACCTGCGCTGCTAATTCTCAAATTAAGCACCTTCTTGTTTTCCTTTTTCTGACTTTCTTAATGGCGTCTTAATATAAGACTCTCCCAAGCCCTAAGTAACGGCGGCATGTCGTCAGGTGTGTCTGGTGACCGGGCTTTATGGCCCAGCGGAGGGATACAGCTCATTTGTTGGGTTTTGGTCCCGTTGCAGTGTGGCCGTATGAATGAGCGCAGTGATGGCGAGGGCCCGGCCGATTAGCGTGGCACACTAACGAGCTGCCATGGCCAGGGAGTTAGTGGCCCTAAAATAACACGGTGAGCAGTGATGGGCGCTGGTTTCCCTGGGACGGGGCCGAGCGGCCACGCAGGGAAGTAAATCAAGCAGGAAGCAGAACCGTGTACAGATTCAAGATGAAACGTCACCCAGATTTATGTGCACAGTAAAAACCTGCTCCTTTTTAATGGCTCCGGTTTCCTCCGAGCAAGACTCCAGTTTCTCCCTCCCTCTCTCTGCCCCCCCCATACTCTCTCATTCAGTCTTGCTCAATTACCACCAACTTCTCTCTCTCTCTCTCTCTCTTTCTTTCTCTCTTTCTTTCTTTCACACACAAATTTTAACCACTATCACTTCCCCTTCTCTGTTTAATAGTGTTGCACTTATTCACTAATATTGTCACCAGTATTCATCTCTCTGTGTGTATTAGACACACACGTCATATATTTTATGACTATTAATATAAAATAGCTGTTATTTACACAGCAGTTTCTCACAAACCAATGTTATAAAGTATATTACAGTAAAACAAGGATAACAGAAAAGGCAAAACTTGACATTTAAAAAGACGAGAATATAAATGACTTCATGTTCAGGACTTCATGAATAGTGGAAACTGTTGTTTTCATGTCAGTAGTCAAAGATTTAAGTGGAAAAATAATTTAAGGAAATCAGAAGGTTTATAAATAAATACAAATCAGATCCGGTTCCTGTCAAAGATGTTTGGGGGCCCCACAGCTGAGGGGCCCGGGCAACAAAGTGTTGTTCAACTTTGGAACAGGCAGTGATCAGGCTCGCAGGGAATTAGCGGATCATAGATATCAGCAGGAGCCTGATCATGTAAGTAAAGTACAAGCAATAACATCTTTAAATCCATTCTAAGATCCATAATATTAAACTCTCCCCTGTCCATCTCTGTTTCTGTTCATGTCATCTGGTCAACACACATGCAGAGGCCCCTTGTGGTCCCATTTTCCTTTTCTTTTTCTACTCTGCTGTTGTTTGTGTTCTGAAATCTCTCCCTCTGTGTGTTTCTGTTTTCAGGACTGGCCTGGAGGCGATCATGGAGACCTATGCGTTCTGGAGACCTCCCGTGAGGACCCTCACCTTTGAAGACTTCACCCATATGCAGAAGCAGCAAGGTGTGTGAATACATATTCTCTCTCTGAAGAGAGAGAACCACAACGGAACAATGTTCCTTTTGAAATCCCCCCATCAGTCTCTCTTATCTGCTTCTTATTCAGTGTTTTCCTACAGGTTTTTTTTGGTACTGTAAAAGTATAAAAAAAAGTATAAAGATTTGGTGCAGAATAATAAAAGACGGAATAGAATAGAAACGGGTCTCTGGGTTTCCACTTTGATGGATTTTTACCTGGTGTTATTGTTGAAGGAAGGCTCAAATTGGCAGCTGTAGAAAGAATCCCTTGTTTTATTCTTAAGGAGTGGCATCCAGAGCCGATGACTCGACCTCCACCTGACACCCATTTACTGCAGCAAACCAAATAAATGATCCCAGATATGCAGGGAGCATTGCTAACTGACCTTTCCTGCTCAAACAGACACATCAGGGCCCACTGACCCCTTTATATCAGCTTTGTTCCCCAAATCAACTCGAGTTGTAGCACCGTCTGCTCTTGATGTGAAGAAGTTAATGAAAACTGAAAGCCATGATTAGAATAGTCACTAACTGGGATCTTTTCCAGTGTACTGGATAATAGTGAAATTAACAGTGAAATGAAACAATATGTTATTTTACATGTGATCTGAGTCCTTGGTGACCACTTTGAGATATCACATAATACTCACTGCTGCGTTAATGCACTTCTGTAACAGTTGATGTGAATGTGTTAACTTGTTGCCACAAATGAACATTTTCTAAAAACATTTGGTGCACTTTGCTGCTCATTAACAACATAGTGTGTATTGTAAGGGTAGTAACAAGATAAAGTACAGTCACTTTATAGTTAACTATCTCCAAAGCTTGAGAGTAGTGTACAGAAGTAATTAGCATGACCTTGGTGCATGTGCTATCCCAACCTGAACTCTCCCTCTGCATATTTTCCCTGCATATATCACCACACACTGCATAAGCTATGGTTGTCCTTCATTTGAGCTTGGCCATGCGCTGCTCCTCTGGCAGGTCGGCTGGCGTCTGCTGAACTTTTCACATCACGCGCAGCCCTTGAAAATAAAATCGTTAAACAAATCCTGTGGCTTTTGGACGGCTCCACGACACGAGTCAGCGTCAGCCGGGGCCACCTCCCTTTGTCCCGGCTCCAGCCGCGCCGGCACAGGGTCCAGTCATGGCCCATATCTAGGGCCGCGCCACTTTAAAGTAAATCTCGGTGACCTCTGGAGGTCAGCGTGACGTGACGCTCCATATTTTGTCTGAGCAGGCGGACATGTGTTTGTTATCATTAAAATCCTCCAAAGTGATTAGGATTTAATCAAAGTCCTTGTGCCGCCAGTGAACACTTTGTCACCCTGGAAGGACACTGGTGTGTGTGTGTGTTTGTGTGTGTGTGTGTTTGTGTGTGTGTGTGCGCGCACCTTTACTCTTATGGCACCAGACACCCTTTTCCCTTCAAGTAATGAACTCTTCCCCCTCGGCACTGAAGCACCTTGAGCCCTTCTAACCAGAGGAAAACATGACATCACCAAACGATCGTCCTCCCTTCCCTTCTCTCTCTTTTTCCTCATATATGTCTACCTTGCTTTCTCTCTCTCTCTCTCCCTGTTCTTTATTTCTTAACCCCCAAAACCCCCCGCCCCCATCCCGTCGAGCAGAGCGCTGCAGTGATATTATCGAAGGCATATGGTGCAAAATCAGAACCCCAGCCAACAGAGTCCTGGATTATTTAGTTATGCCTCCTCCTCATTCTGGGTTCAAACTGAATTTCTCCAACAGCAAGATGAACCCTGGCCAAATTCTCATTAATAGAGAAATATGCGATTGATATCCCACAGCTATCATTTCACTCTGAAAGGCCTGACTTGGTGGATACAATTTGTGCCAACAATGTTTCTTTTTTCTTTGCGATTATATAAATATATATATATATTCTCCTCTTTTCCCCCTTCAGCTGAACCAGTAGAGTACATGTCTAAACTCAGAGTCAGAGGCTTTTTATTGAGGAAAAGACTGGGGATTTCGGCTCTGATGACCAGAGATGGTTGAAACCGAATCCATATTTATCTTCACATACCAGCGATACATTTTACGATACTGTTCATGATCTTGTATCCAGGAGATTCAAAGAGTACGAACCCGCAATTAGTCTGGAGGGTCGAGGCTTGAAAAAGTCCATGTGGATCAACAAGGTCATGTATTAAATTGGCGACAGGTGAATAATAAAGTAAGCAGTAAGTTACATTATTAGGTCTGACTCGGAGCATGTGGACCACTGGGAAAAATACTCCCACTGGCGATTACTACTGCCTTCAGCTTCCGTCTGCTCTTTATGAACAGAGAGACAAATAAGATTCATCCTCATGATGAAGAACTTGGACAAAAACTGATTCCAAATTACTATTCAAAGTGTCTGACAGCATTATGAAAAAGATCCCCACAGAGACGGACCTTCTTGTTAAAGAGTACGATCCTTTTGTCTTCCTGCAACAACTCAACCTCTCGCGAGATTTCAGTTTCTGATTAAACAAAAAGGATCTTACTCTTCAACAGAAAAGTCCGTCTAAGTAGATAAAATGTGTAATAAATAGGGCCCAGGTTTAAAAATACAGGAGTTTTCCTTCAGAGGAACATTTCTACATTCCAACCAGTTGTGGAAGACGTTTCTTTCACTGCCACAGGGTAGAAAGGATGTGGAGGTCTGGCAATGAGAGACCAACACTAATACCTCCCCACAGGGAACTCCTGTTTGTTTCTAGCTACCCTCCACAGAGAGGTCAGAGGTAGGCAGGCAGGCCGGAATTCATGTCACTTTCCCATCGTATCAAATTTTTTAAAGGTTTGTTGACATATGTGAAAATACGGCGCACGAAACACTTCTTCTTCCATGGTATTTTATACTCGAATTCGGATCATCAACACTAGAATGTTGCCAACATGTGGAATTATTCATTATTTAAGAAATTAGATGTTTAATTTTATGCATAATATATATATTTTTGAACAATTATTAAAGATGGACAGTGCCCAGGTGTGAGTTTAGGACTCCAGACTTCCTGAGGGCTTTTCTGGGCTTATTTGTGTCTCATCCACTGTTGTTTTTTTTAGCTTTTGGTTTAGTGGTCTGCTTCTGTCTTTAAGCTTACGAATGTTTTTTAATGTTTTGCATATATTTAAATATATATATATATATATTTAAGTGCTCAAGATCTCACTATCTCTGTATTTGTGCATTTTCCAGGTGGAAGCACAGGCACTTCTCCCACCACCTCCAGCACGGGAACCCCCTCCCCTTCCGGTGCAGCACACCTGCTGTCTCCCTCCTGCTCCCCTCCGACCTTCCACCTTGCCCCGAACACCTTTAATGTGGGCTGCAGGGAAAGCCAGCTCTGCAACCTGGGCCTGTCCGAGTACCCGGCCTGCGCTCGCAGCAACATGGCGGCCCTGCAGGGCTACGGCGGCCTGGCCGACAGTTCCTACGGGCGCCTGCAGGCTGCAGGGGGTGCTGTGGCCTCTGGTCAGCCCTCTGAATCCTTCCTGCCACAGAGGACTTCCTCCTTGATTGCTGCTGGCATGCAGGGCGGCGCTCACACCTCCCTGACCGGCGGTAGTGGCAGCGGCAATGCAGGCAAGATGGACGCCTACAGTGGTCAGCTCGGCTCCTTCCCAGCCTCGCAGCTTCAGTACATGATGCAGGCCGGAGGTGGCTCCAGCTCTGCCTCATCCTCTTCATCCGGATCCTCCCCTTCCTCCGCCCACATGTTCAGCGGGAGTCACCACCACGTGCAGCAGGGCTCCTACAACGCTTTCTCCCTGCACAACCCTTACAACCTGTACGGATACAACTTCCCCACCTCTCCCCGCTTGGCCGCCAGCCCCGAGAAGCCCCAGGGAGGTTTGCTCTGCTCCTCGTCTCCTGCCGGGGCCTTCGCTGAGCGCCAGTACCTGTCCAATGGAAGCATAGACACTATGCACATGATCGGCAACACCAGCAGTGGCCAGCAGGGTGGCAGCTCCTGTGATGGACGTCAGTATGGCTCCTCCTCTCAGATGTCCATGCACATGGTGTAGAAACTGGAACCTCACGGCCCTCCAGGTTTCCAAGAAGTCTTTCAGCTGAAAAAAATTTCTAATCTATGAACCCGGTTTGGTGTTGATGTTCAACCGGTGTTTTTACATGAAGCTTTATTGTACTGAGGTACAAAACAAACTTTTCGGAAAAGGATCTCATCTCATGTTTTTGTTTTTAAAGACACTCCACCACTTACAAAGCATTATAGAGGGAGTCAAAACTATTATTTAATTATCTTTGTATTAATAAAGTTGGGACAGCAACCTGACTCTCTTACTGTTTCTGACAGGAAAGAAACAACAAACTCAGATTGTAATAAGAAGGAGCGGTTCAGAAGGGATTATCAGTTGTGAAGCTGTTATGGTGCAATAGTAGCAACACTCTTTTCAAGTGACTTGTTCTTTATTTGATTTTTGGGATTTTTTGAGGCCCGTCCGGTCATGACATCAAGTAACCAAAGAATCTTCACTGTGATCCACAAGTTTTTACTTCACGTAGCACTTGTGCAGCATCGTTTTAGAAATGTCAACGGGTCAGCGCCTCGCCGTCGTGGTCTGAAGTTTTGGCCGGAATGAAAATTACAGCTGGACACTGACTGACTCACTGCTCCACATACATGCAGGAGATGAAGTATCTGGATGCTGTGGAGGCCAGTTGATGAATACAACACGTAGTGAGTCAAAGTCAAACTGTAGGTCAAGTTAACTGAGGAACTCTGTCTTCATCCTGAAAATCTCCCAGCAGGAGTTCAGGACTCCACCACACAACTTCACCAACCTGTTGTCCTCGTAGACTTGGAATGGCTTCACTATTTTTGAGTGGATTATGTTTTTAAGCATCTATATAAGATGGCGAATGCAATCAATAACGTAAGCTTAAAAGTTGTTGTGTGAAAAGTTATAAAAGAAGCAATAGCAAAACAGAGTAATTAAAGTATGTTTTGGTGTGTTGTAGAGACGTGTATTTAAGTGCCAAACAATATAACAATTTTACAGGCCAATCTGTTATAAAAATGTGTGGAAAAAAGAGAAATAGCAAAGTAATTCTTTTTTTTGAGGCATTTAAAAAAAATGTAAATACAGGTGCCAAGCACGTAAAAAAGCTCAATAAACATTTTAATTCATGTACATGGTTTGGATTTTTTCTCCTTGTTAGCAGTAGGTTATTTTTTTTAATAAACTTGATATTTAAGACAAGTATTCTGCATGTTTTCCAAACTGAGCAGAATGGGAAAAGATGTTTATGAAACGCTCATGAAAAATAATTTGGAGCCCATAAGCAGAACAAATTACAGTGTTTACTGGAGGTAATCCACCAAATAATGATACCTTTACACACGGGATGTTCAACAGTTCACAGATATTACTGGTTAACTATTGGAAATGACATTGACAAATGAAATTATTATTTCAAAAACATGAATTTTTTTTGAATAGAGCTTGAGATTCTAACAGTGGGAGTTGACTTATCAGTCAGTCTCAGCCTCGAGGCTACAATAACAATGAATGACATGATTATTAATCACACAAGAGACTGTTCTCCGCTTATAAAAACACACATCTGCTTTGCGCCACATCACAGGCATGAGCTTCAAACGCTGACGCAATACATCGATCATAAACCAAACTGGAAGAAAAAGACCCGAAAAAGACAAGTTTTCTCTCTGCTGGTTCTGTTTATTATGAGAAATCTGAAGAATAAAGCTGCACTGCTGTTGTGCTTGATGCACATAAATATGGCACCTGTTTAAAGAGACAGAGAAATCCCCTTGTAATCATTTAAACCTCCAAAAGAAGGAAAGCATGCAGCATTTAGGATCATTACTACTCCGGCTTTGTGGTTCCCCTCTTGTTACGCAGGCACAGACTCTGGGGATTTAGCCGGGGGCCAATCAGCGTCCATTACACGGATGTCTTCTGAACGGCTCTCCCCAATCACTTCCTATCATGCGTCCCGCTCCAGCCATGAAATATCATATCTGAACCATCATCAGACAACGAAGGGGGTGCGGGGCCATGGAGACAGCGACCCAGTATTGGAAACACCTGTTTTTCCAAGCATGACTTCAAATAATGAGCAGGCTGATGTACCGGAGAGAAGCGCATGATTTCATAGTTTGGCTCCTCTCCATCTATCTGGACATTATTTCCAATAATTATTCCCATTATTTGTCTGATATACACCCCCCTCTCTTGTTCCAGCCCCCCACCCGACCCATCTTCATCGCAAACGTACCTCAGGGCCTGTTAGGAGATGTATTTGCAAAAAGGAGCAGTGCACATGAGCAGCATGACATAATGCACA
This sequence comes from Nannoperca australis, assembly GCA_036023655.1. NCBI lineage: Eukaryota > Metazoa > Chordata > Actinopteri > Centrarchiformes > Percichthyidae > Nannoperca > Nannoperca australis. The sequence goes on from JAVQJD010100676.1 coordinate 21,180, forward strand.
GCAGGTCTGTTTTGATCCCATAAACCATCCATCAGGTCCTTAAGTGGAAAAGAATGGCTGAGCTTGAGTAACAGCCACTCTCCACCTTTCATTGTTGCATCTTTCATTAGAAACTAAATATGCAAACGATCCCATTGATTGACTGACGGCTGATTGCGGCTGGCTCTCTGTAAAACATGAAACTGGAACAATTGGAGATACAGGACCGGGTACAGTCCAGGACAGGGATCAGAGGGATCTGGTGCCTAATCTGCCGCTTTGAGCCCATTTTGAGTGACAGCCCGTTGACTGGAGGGTATCCCATAATCCTCATGTCTCAACCATTGTTCTTTCCCTCCAAACACGTTTCAGACATTTTAACAGACTCAGAATCACTCTCTGGGGAACTCTACAGCATGCAATCCGGCAGACGGGGGTCAGTGACCATCTGTAAAAGAGAGGGAAAACTTGGTTTAATTTCTTGGATCTGAAGGTCTGGTTTTGATATGACACAGTGCGAGTTTATTTCACACAATCCAATCAGAAATTCCTGGTAAACTATTGCCCTCTTGTGTTTATTCCTCTCTTATGCTTGAGATTCCTTGGCCTGACTCATCTTCACTGTAAATGATTGCTGACAGGAGACGCAGACCCACTTTTCGGGGGTGTTACAGTGCGCCTCACGTGTGTATTGAAGCACTACATTACTGCTCTTTCACAAAAGGGGCTTTCAAATACCTTCAGCTGCCTCACGCCCTGTGTGTTTTTGTTCCTCCTTCAAGGAACATCTTGAAGCTATTTTAGGACTGATAAAGTCATGATACAGATGTCAAGCTTAAAAAAAGAAACATGCAGACTCTGGTGATGTGGCCAATGTTTTTACAGTCACAGAAGAAGAACACAGAAGAACACATCTCTGAAGGCAAGTTGTGTACTTTCTGAAGCAGATAAGTATATGCACTGTCACTGAGTTAATGACCCCATCTGATAAGTGTTATCACATATATCATAACTCAAATATTATAATCAAAGGTTGGTTAGAGAAGAGGAAACATCAACATATCAGACAACTAGCTTGTGGCCTTTAGATAAAACTGTTGACATTTGGAGAGGGAGTCTGTGGCAGCGATTGCCTTCTGTCTGCAGATTATAGACAACATTGCAAAGACAGAGTCATACTTTTATTAAAATATCACAAGAACACTGTTTGGCTCATGCTGAGATCACAAAATGATTATAATCATTTATTAGTCATGACACAATTATTGCATGACGGTCCCAGTTAGAATGGCCAAAGAAGATTCAATAACTCAACCAACAACATTTATTGTCTGACAAAAAGAAATAATTGTAATAATCCTGTGTTTAGCATCGTGTTAACTTCAGTTGTACAGAAGCAGAAACAGTGGTGGTCTTTCAGCCTATTTTGCACTAAATGAAACAATCATGTCAAAAGGTTCAGAGGTTTTGATACTCAATTCACACCAGAGGTAGACTCAATATACCAGAATGCAATGCATTTTGTTCCATGTTGAAGTTTGCTGCCATCATCGTGTCACTGCTGTTGACTCTGAGACATGTTGGACTGAAACATTGAGCTGCTGTTGATGTTGTATTCAAAGGTAAAAAGTAGCGCTGTCAACGTCAACTCTTGAGATTCATCTGGAAATATTAACGCGATTAAAAATGTTAACGCTAATTAATCGTATTACCAAGTTTGACCCCAACCTCCTCCCATACTGTGACCTGACTGGATTATTAAAAATCGCGGTGAACACAGGTAACGCGATGACTGAGGAGACACTCGCATGAACATGTTGCAGTGATGAACCCAAGCACAACAAGGTGAAGTAGCACGTCTTTACCGATGTTAGCAAAGATGCTAACTCATTCATCTGGGTGAGATGCTACTTTGTAAACAATTCACAGGCAAGCTGTTTACGTTACTTTGCAGCAGACGTTACTGTAACTGCTCTTTATGTCGTTGTCTGCTAATTCAGTCTGCATTCATTATGGCGTATCATCAGAACTAAAAGATGTTATAATAAAGTAAAAAGAACTGATTCCTCTGACCAGTTTGTCATGCATTTCTTTTTTCTGACACCACACATTTTGTTTTATCCCCCCCCCAAAAAAGTATTTTAAACGTGATTAATCATAGCCTATTATTGTGATTAACTCGATTATGTTTTTTATCGATTGACACCACTGTACTTTTTTTGTATAATGCTTAATATATAGTATATACCGTATACCAGTGACAGTACTTTTTTATCTGATAATTGCGATTTCTTACTGCTTTGCAATGATAACCCACAACCATAAGCTCTCGTCACCAGTTTTAACTGGGACATAACAGAATATTTAAAAGGGTTAATCATTCATAAATCCATCACATGATGATGTAGATTCCTTTTTGATATGTTTAAAATGTACTGTCAAAATGTAATTAATGTAAATTTGGCCTCCTTTTTTTAAGTGAACAACCACTTTGGGAACCATTTATTTAAGCAGTACTCAGCATGGTTAAGGCATTCACAAAGTCAAAAGTGAAATGAGACTAAGTAACATGCTGGTTGAGAAAAACACAGAGGCACAAACATAAACCATGCAGGGAATGTGGATAATGTACTGTATGGATCACGTCATGGCCCTTTAGCTTACTGACCACTGGGAGGTGAAGATGCCATAAAAGAGTGTGTCATCTGCAGGAGCTCCCTCTGCTGGTGGGAGGGTGTCTATGTCCTGGATTACATTGTAGGGCAGCTCATTGTCAGCCTGGCACAACAGCTGAGCTTTGGCAAACGTGGTCCAGCGTCGCTGCAGGGTCCGCTGGCCTCCAACATCACTCTGACATACGAGAGGAGAAGAAGGCATCAAGCACAACACAGCACTGCCACATCTTGGTGTTGTAACTTACTGAGTATTTCAGTTAGACAGGTGAAGATACCGCAGTATGTAAAGGTCTGGGAACCCCCCCACATCATTTGGGCATCATTATACCTTTGACAAATGTCTGAAAGTCTTAATATTTCTTTTTTTAGGATTGCCCACAAATTGAAATTTCAGAAATACAGAGCCCCCCAGAGATCATACATTAGAAGAAAATAAACGTGTTATAATCTGTGCCCATAGACTGCTAAAGCACATACTTATATTCATAAACCATATGCAAAGATTGCTAAACTCGGCACACAATTCCAGGGAACAGGGGAAGCCAGACAGCCATTCAGAACAAAAAAGGTTCTTAAGGTTCAAAAGGTGCAAAATTTAAATTGTTTCATTTTTAAATAATGTAACACATCACAATCACCACAACAGCTAAATAAAGCACAGGCATTGTCAGAAAAATTTTACTGTAAAATCCTTTATGCTGTTTTAAAGATACAATTTTTATTATTATAAAAAGGAAGAAAAAGGGTCTTTGGGGAAATATTAGAGATGCTCCTTTTTGTCTCAGCTTGCTGGAGGTGCATGTCAGTGTTTGATTGACAGCAGCTGGCATTTTGACGTAAGACTTGCACAGTATTAGAATTACAAACCGCTCTGATTTGTTGATACTAGTGGCTAATCATGAGTTTTGTTGATGTTTAATCTGTGCTTTAATTTAGTTGTAAAGATGAATAATCACTTAAATTACCTTGAAACTATCTTTTGTTCTGAAGGTCAGATGTCTTAGTACCCACCCATTCAAGCATTTTTACAGAACCAATATTATTTCTCCTTAGTTTATTAATCCATAGACAGTTTTTTCCTGCTATGACTCCAATCAGGCTCTGCACAAACAAAGCACTGAGACATTGGAATACTATAGTCATTTAAGATGATCACAGCAACTTTCTCTGTCTGACCATTGAAGGGAACATACAAACACTAATGGAAACTGTGAAGATCATTGTACAACATTATGACCCAGCGCCCCAATTTCAAAAGTTGTATTTGTACTATCTACAAGTACAATCCAAAACTATGACTTTTTTTCTGTGAGTTTGTGGTTTGCTGTGAGTGTTCATACAGCTGCCAACATGTCATCAGAGCTGAGCTGTAATATGACAGAAATACACACCACCTGTGAATTTAGTTTGAACCTAAGAGAAATTTCAAAATTACAAGAAAATTGGTGATTGGTGATTCACACAAATCTGTTTGTACGAGTGGTTGTGCACAAGGCCTGTTGTTTTACTCTTACCATGCAGATCTGAGAAACACGAGACACAATAAATTTGTCGATGAAGTCATACTCTCTGCCCACTTCACTGAAGAAGAAGTAGATTTTCTCCTCATCAGGAATGAAACTGGAGCTGATGAAGGTTGGATCTATAAAAAACAGATGGCAAAGGATGCCAAATATGTAAGTTCATGAAAATATGTCTGAGATTCTGATATAGTAAAACAACATTATTAAAGCTGGAAATAGAAACAACGCATTCAAATAAATAGACATGTTTAGATTATCACCATGTTTGTGTCTGAGACCCTTTGAGTCCAGACATCACCCCCCAAAGGTTGCCAAACCTACACCTACAGTGGGTAAGTGAGTTAATAGGACAGCAAAATGAACAAGCATTAACAATCTACTTTTTAAAAAATGTGGTCAAGTTAACGAATGTCAGCCATTTTGGGGCAGAGGGACCATCAAGATGATTTAACTTGACCAACTGTGCAAGCTCTTTCTAACCATGGCACACAACTATAAGCATTCATTAACAACAAAACTATTTGGAGATCACAACAGCGCGTCCTGTGTTTTATTCACTCTGCTTTGGCAGTTCATATCCCTCACATTCTAACTCCAATCAAGAACAGGGTCAAATCAAAATACGGTGTGTGCTGTGATCTGTTAAACTGTGCCTTTTGAATCAGATCAGACTAGCAAGACATTCCCTCACATTCTGAAGTGCTCAGCAACTGCCAAAACAACGTAGTGCATGCAAATATTCCCATTGTGCACTCCAAACATGTTTAATCATTAATGCAAATTCTATTTAAAGCTAAGAGAGAGACAACACACTCACCCTCCAGCCACCCTAATGTATCATCCAACTTCAGGTCAACACGCCTGCCCTCACTGAGGTGCCGGGAGATGACCGGCCGGTTCCCCCGGTAGTCTGCCACTGTCCCAGTATAAAGCTCTCCATCTGAGGAACACAAGAACACTTAACACAATACTGAAGAGAAGGGCTGAATAGGCCATGTCCCTTTACAATGAACAATTACTGGTTTCTTAGCACAAAGACATATTATATTAGATGTGCTGCATTCTAAAACAGGCAGATAGTCCATTACAGGGCCAGGCTGACAAACTGAACTGACTGGGTTGAATCTATCTGCAAAACTGAAAATAGTTGGTTAAGATTAGTTACAGCACATTTCAGTTTCCCCTGATAACATGAGCACTGCACTTATTCAAAACAATGTGATCATTTCAAACTAACGGGACATCCATTCTTTAAGCTCATTTTATTTTTGATGCCAATTTTCTGGACCATGTGATGTCTTGACTTCCAAAACATCTGACTAATCAGCTTAGTATAATGTATGGTGAGTTGATATGAGTAAACACACGGTATAATGTACAGCAGCATTTAGCATGGAAAGCTGTTCAGCTAAATGTCTACAGACTGGCTGATGGGTTGTTGTCACGTTTGCAGCTCGGTAACAAATACTGTTTCTAGTTCAATTTAAAATCAGACTGATTCTATTTTTCCTTGGCCAGTATTTTATTGTAACAGCTGTGGCATGGCTTCCTTACCTACGATGATAGCAGAGTTGCGTTGGTAGGGGTCATAGGGGCAGCGACCTCTTCCTTCATCAGGCCTGAGGCTCATTGTTAACGTTTCTGAGTTCTGAACAGAAAAGAGGACATGGTGATAGCAAACTCAACAAATACAGACAAATGGAGAATTCACTTCAAATGCAATATTCTGCTTTTAAATAAAATCTGGTTATTTTTCTGTGGAAATAGTGGTCATTATCATACCATCACAATGTTGAACAAACTTACGATGTAGGTGCAGCGTGGACTGAAGGCAAATGTTCCACAGGCATAGATGTGGGTGATGTTCAGAAACTGCAGTACACGAATGAAATTGGGACAGTCTGCCTAGAAGAACCACACAAAGGACATCAAGTGAGAGGTTTCAGAAAAAAACGCAAGCAGCGTGTGCTTCTTTGGATTCACTATAATACTTACACAACAGAGTTGTGCAACAGGCATAGTTGGTAGATCTCTTCACCCACTAAGAATTCACATTAAATGGACTAAAATTGACATTGTGTTTCTTCTGTCCATTAAAGGAAATGCAAATGGTAGCTGTGTCTTGTTTGGGTTAGGTTGGTTGGTACCTTGGGTCAAGAGGAATCAGTTTAATCACTTCACAGTACTTACCATTTTCTTCCCTTTCATGGAACACTGTTCAAGGTCTTTGTCTGAAGGGCTCCAGTACAGCTGAAAGAGGAGAGCAGCGGAGATTTACATCCGTCTTAACCACAAGCTAAACAACACAAACATCTTTAAAAAGGTTCCATCACAAAGCTATAGTTACTGGGGGATAACAAATATCTGTAGCTGCATAAATTTTTTTAGATGCATTCTTAGTAACTCTACTGAATGTTGAGTTTGAATAACATGATCAGCCATTCTTTCCATATCTTTCTAATGTACATTTAAGAATGTCGTTACCTCTTTTTTGGGGGTGTTAGCATAGCTGCACTGTGTTCTTAAAGCCACACTGTTTATATTACGATCCACATCATTTACTATTAGCATAGAGGCAGAAGAGTCATTGGAAACATGTTTTCATTTAAGTTCAAAAAGCTACATAGTACAACGCAATTGTTTCCACTAGAAACATGTGTGGTACAGAGTCTGATATTGTGTCTTTTCAATTGATTGGATCAGGAATAAAGTCTGATTGGAATGGTGACATCACACATGACAAACAGAGATCAAACTGTTTGATGTCCATCTTCTCATCAGACTCAAATTTTGGAGTGTTTTCAAACTGCAGTGACGACAAACAGTGATATGTAAGCACTACTAGCTATTTACAAACTGATCCAACCACTGTTCTTCTATTGGGAATATAATCATAGTATTTTACTCCTCCTTCTCTCTTAGTGTTCATACTTCACACACAATTTGTACTTTAGACAAAAAAATTGCCATTTAACTGCCTCCTTAACTGACAATTGAACTTTTTTTATTCTTAAACTGGCAGTCAAACTGCTTACACAGTGCACACACACCAACTGTCTCCAGCACTCCCACTTGCTTTCATCTTTCACTCTTCAAATGACAAGTCTAACTACTGTTATTTCTTACACCTCGCTCTGGGTGCTTCTCGTCAAGAGACAAGTCAGCTCCTTTCATGGCTTAGACTTGGACTGACACTTTAGCTGCTTTCACCTCTTGTTCTTCAACTGATAGTTCAGCTGCTCTCAGGTCTCACTCTTCAGCTGACAGTTTAGCTGCTTTCAAACAGTGAGCGGTTGAAGCTGTCACTCCCATTGTTTTCACAGTAAATTTTTGGCATAAGCGAGTTCAACATTTTGACAAAACATTTCACTTTTTCTAGTTTGCCTTGTAGTTCCACAAATTAAAAATGTACGGACAGTGATTAGTAACTTAGATGACTCTTTCAATTTAGGTTGGGCCTGCAACTCAATCAGTGGTCACTCCCCCACCTTGCTCCTCAGTATGATGGTGTCCTTGGGGCTAACATCCAGTGCTAACACAGCATCCCGGGCTCCTACATACAGCATGTCTCCATCATCGCTAAGCAACAGTGTGGTGGTGTTGCTGACATCATGGCTACTGAAGCGGGTGAGATGTCTCCCAGGACTACCTGTTGATTCACAGCAGTTAACACTGGGGTAAGGCATTTGAATTCAGTTACCAAAGACATTAAAAGCATGCTGATGTCGGCAGGGTGCAATCTGCTAATATTGTAATAACATTGTAAATGTCCAACAGCCCTAAAAATCTCATCCCAAGTTATGTCACAGTATGTTTTGGTGTCTGATTCATTTTTCATCTTATCACCTGTACCTTTACCAACATCACCAACAGTCCTTTTTTTTTTTTACACAGAGCTTATAATCAGTGTAAAAATGACAGAACAAGACATGACACACTGCATACATCATAAAACATTTGCACAGCTTTTTTAAATGTTTGAAACCTGCACTGTTAACAATGGCTTGCGGTCTTCTTATCTCTAACTGTCGGTTTGCTACCTTTAAGAACTTTGAAGTTTACCAACAGGATGAAGGAAAACAAAAGGAGTCTTTACTACTTACCCATAGGGAAGGAGACTCTGGGAGTCAGTCCTGTCAGACATGGGCTCACAAAACCCAGCAAGGCCACAGTGAGGGACAGCAGGCTGTGATTCTCCATTACAGCAGGACTGAGGGAGTCTGACCTGAATTACATTTAAGGTCAAAGGGCGATTTCATCCAGAGTGTCAAAGACTTGTATGGAGGGGTGGAGGTCGTAGCTGAAGCCACATAATCTGGTTTCTACAGCAGACCATCACTGGGTCTGAGACAGGCACACAGAGACAGAAATACAGGTAAAAGAAAGCAGCAAAACAATGGCAACAAACCGGTTATAATCTCTGAGTAAGAAGTCTTCATTGATTAATCTAATAATGACTTCCATGATTGGGTTAGGCAATATCTGCTCCCCCATAGCTTTTTTAGAAAGGATTATTTTCAGATTTCACATTATTGTATCAGCAATACAAATGGTACATCTCCATATCATAATTGCATCAACTGCTCATTTCTGATCAAAGTGAACACATTTGCACACCCATATACTTACCTTAACGTTCATGTAATTCTATGTATTATGTCATGCAGTCTGTCTGACATTAAGCACAACAGCTCAAACTGTCCATGCAAATCAATAAGAAGCAGACAGAAAATAAAAAGGCGCTTTTTACGCACGTTAAAACCTGTCCAAGACTCGCATAAAAAGCGGCGTTCACCTGTATGGTAATAAGCCCTTCCTCCTGTTTTGCATAGCCAGTAAATTCAGACTTTGTGTAAACAATCAGTGACGAGTAAAGCCAGACCAAAGCAACACATCGATAAACATACTCGCCAATGCTAGACTGTCAGTCTTTATAGATGGTACAACAAGGTTGATGTTTTATATCACATCAAGACCAATGGCATTGAGGTTAACACTGCTGCCGAATAAGTAGAGGAGCTTGTTTTGAATCCCCTGCATGGTGGAAATTAGTTTTTTATTGTACGTCATTTAACATTTTCTTTTCTTCACATGCTCTTATTTAACATTTCGTTTAATTTTTTTCACTTTTGCGTGGCTGACAAACAATTCAAAAGGCTTGAAGGCTGCACTAATCAAATCAAAACCTGTGACCTGCTACAGTGTATTGCTTTGAAAAAGTCTGGTCCCTTTTTTACAGTAATCAGATTTAGAGGATTATGACTGAATACAGATTCTCTGTGATCCAATATTCTTTCTGGACTCAATTCATTAACATATTTATATGATGACTGGAACCTGGGGGGGGGGGTGGTACTTGAAGAAACTCTGTATATGTGAAATATAATTAGTTCATTAAATAGCACATATCACTTGAACCACAAAGTATGTTAAAGCCAGCAATAGAAATAAAGACTGCTGTCAGCACAGGCTACTAGTTAGAAAACTTACATTACATTTAGATAAACAGTTATAGAAAACTGATTTAGTACAGAAGCAAACAGAATTCAGCATTGGTTTGAAACCAGGCTGCAGTTATAGCGAACTTACTCTGCCTGATACATTGACTTGGTAATATTGTGCAATTTACATATCCATATAAGTTTTGTTACAACATTAAATCATCCATGAGGGTGGTTGTTCAAAGTTATTAGGATGCCTTTAAAATAATTTAGGATATTTAAAAGGTATATACATATTTTCTTTCAATACCCAATTTTTTTGTAATTTTAGACTTACGGCCATGCAAAGTGGTAAGTGTTATAAAAGAAGAGGACAACGACCCGTGAGGCATCTAGTGTTAAATCCTACACTAAGAAGAATGTACCCAGTTCTTTATTGTCAGCCAATCAATAAAGTTAAACATTTTTAATAGTTTGTAGAACATTGATGAGACTGATGCAGGGACAATGACCTGATTACTGTACAAAAGGGACCAGACTTTTTCAAAGCAGACAATGTGGGGACCTGTAGCAGGTGTTAAATAAGAGCATATGAAAACAAGAATGACATTTACAATAAAATACAAATTTCCACCCAAACTCAAACCAAACTCCTCTACTTGTTAGGCATCGGTGTTAACCTCTATGTCATTGGTGTGTGGTGACTGACAGTCTAGCACTGGCAAGTACCTTTCATCGACGTGTTGCGTATTTTACGCCGTTTTATGCCCCAAGAACGTGTCCGAGCTGACGACATTTGACCCATTTGGCTTGCCATAGATTGGCTGCAGATACACTCGTGTCTGGTGTGTAGTAGCAGACGTTCGAACGTGTCGATTTGGTAAAACAGGTTAAAACACGGCGGCACCGGCAGCAAGCGGCGGTCTGATATCCACAAGTACGTAAACGCCGATGGAACACGTGATACCAGAAGTTCAGCTGCTAACACTACTACACCACATTAAAGTCCACTGTTAAAGCCCCTCCGAAGTGCCATAGGCTAACTTACTGTTGCTCCACCTTGATGGTGCTTGTACTCAGTAGGAGTCTTCTTTTCTTGGGTTGTGCAACAGGACGCCGTACGTCGAGACGACCCACCAACAGTGTGTACAGCGTGATCCAGTGATGATCCCGCACTGCGTCGTTAACGTTACGTCCCCGTTCTTCCTTTAAAACCAGCACTTTTCTGCCCAGCTGTCTTCGCACCGGGGGAAACTGGACAGCAGGAACGTGACCCGGTGAGGAAAACACAGACCGTGTTAAGCCCCTATAACAAAGCTGAAGCGCCCCCTTTCTTTTTATTTGGAGGCCCGGTGGGCTCCAGGCTCCACCTACAGGGCAGCCGCGCACATTACAGCCATCTAGAGCGCTGTCGGGCCCCAGGCACGATCTGTTTACCCCCTCTGGGCTTAATGATTCACTGTATCAGTAAATGCAACTACTGAAGCCAGCATCTGCTAAACGGTGTACCAACCCCTGTATAAGCCTCCCATCAAAGACACTACCCAGCATGCAGCCCTGGAAGAGGATGTGATATGTTCTCATATGGGTAATATGTAATATATATGGGTAATAACTATTGAGCAGAGTGATTTCAAATGACTATTTCTGTCAAATGCTCTAAAACATTGTAACAACACAATAGCAGTGTTTTACACTCCTTTCTGCTAACAATCCCACAATGCAATGCATCACATTTTATAGATGTCAAAATGAACTACACTTGTAAGTGATGACGATTTGTAATGTTTGGAATGAGTGTATATTATACGGGGAGTAGTGTGTCGTAGTCTGGCTCCTACTGGCCAACAGCTTGCACACAGGAATGACATAAACTAATACAGCAGTGTTGGGATGGTGACAATATTATATATATATATATATATATATATATATATATATATATATATATAT
>JAVQJD010100697.1:0-55493 GCA_036023655.1 Nannoperca australis
TTCGTAACTATTCCCTGTTTTTGGTCTTTTGTTTGTCATTATTAAATAAATCCTCTGTTGCTGGAACTGCCGGTCTGCGTCTGGGTCCTTTTCCCGCTGCCTCTGGGCAGATCACAACATGCAACAGAAATCAATCTCCTGCTTTGAACAAATGTGTATTTTTCTGTGAAACTGTCCAAAATTTGTACACCACACTTGCTTGCTCACACTTGCTTTATAAGATTACAACATTGAACATTGTAAAAATTTTATCTATTTAAGAGAACTTTGTCTTTGAAATGCAAAAGTTTGAAAACACTCAAGAAAAAAAACGTGTGTAAATAAATGCTGCCGCTGTGCATAAATGGGTTTCACTGTACCTGAACCTGAAGCTTTAATCAAGCAATCACCACCTGGCCTGTGATTACACATGGCCAATCTTGTGGGGGTTTTTTTACATTTAGGTTTTTATGTAACCCCCCTGCACACTAACTCATGTGTTTCATGCTCTGGCTGATAGATGTCTGGGCTTAAGTTGGGTGGGTGGGGTTATGTGAGGTCACTGAAGTCCATCAACTCTAAATGGTCATGCTCACTAGGTATGCTTGATTTTAGGCAGTAAAATAAAGGGGCAGAGGTACCTGATGGTGGCAGATCACATGCTCCCCAACAATCAGAAGGAACAACTAGAAGTATGCAGGAAATTCTATATACTTCAGCAGCAGCTGAAAAATGACACATGACAACAATCATTAAGTCAGTGTTTGGCAATTGAGTCCCAAGTCAACACCAGCAGGTCTCAAGTCTCTGACCTAAACACATCATTATGTGCTTTCACCAAATTTAAAAGTACTTAATAATCAGTTTGTGTAGTCATTTTAAAGAAGAAAGTAATGCTCTTTAAAATTTGTATTACTTTCTAAAAAAACTCTAACATTCAAAGCAAAACGAACTGGTGTGGCTTAGCATGTTATTTCCATTTGTAATTTCTGAGCTGAATGTTTAGCATCTTGCCATATTCATTCCATCTGAATGGAATCCAAGTTATCATCTTTTGTGTATCAGCTCGTGTGCACTGCCAAACGCACCTTTCCCTCCTGTTCATTTTCCAATCCTGATTGACTCCAAGTACATCTATTGTCAGGGAAATGAAGACTTGATTAGCAGCACACTTTTCCTTTTTTTTAAACATAATTAATCATCCTCAGGCTGTGGGAGGATGTCAAGTCAATCCATGTCAAATGACTGAATTCCAAATGAAGGCACAATGATTGGTGTTTCGATCAATCTTTCTGCAAGTGTAAACTCATCAAGTCTGACTCGAGTCCACCCTTCTGAAAACTGTTGATTAAACAACTATGTGCATGGCTTATAACCAGAATTAAAAATAGCTGTAATGAAAAAGAGTGAAGCTGTCCGGTTCTAGCAGGTGCAACGCAGCTAACAGGAATATTCAATGTTTCTTATTTACGGAAATTCCCAAGTAAATATGAGTTTCGAGAACAAATTAAAAAAGACCAGGAACCTGACCAAGCATTTAATCCAGACTTTCAATACTTAATAGGTTTCAATACTAGACTAGGGTTTGACATGCTGTGCTTGTGTCTGCACTGGAGCTTAGGTGGAGATGATAGAAATCGTCTCACCAAAACATTCACTTTATTCAGCACAGACTGGGAGCAATTGGACAAATGGTAAAAGAGAAAACACCTGTTATTTGTTGGTTGAGAATTGCTGGAAAAGGCTGCAATGAAACAACCAATTCGGGGTGGATCACGAAGTCTGATATGAACTCTTTGTGATGCAGATCTGATCCTCTCCTGGACAAACCACATGGAATCTGACTATTTTTAAATCTGACCCAAAGCTCTCAGTAGTGAAAAGCCTCATCAGATTTCCTCATGTTTAAACAGCAAAGATAGCCTTCTGTGTGCCACACAGAGATAAAAGTTTGATTATCTTTTCCATTGTGGACGCAGCTTTAGTTTATGTATGCAGATGTCTCGTAAGACCAATTCATGAGCTCCAGATTACGAGGTCCCATCTGCATGCAGAGTAGTTTTGCTATTAGCAAGAGTTTAGGAAAAAAAGTTTTGCATGTGCTCATTTTTATCATAACCAGATTCTTTCAACCTGAGCCTTAATTTGCTAGTATTTTGCAAACCCACACAGAAGGCCAACACGCAACCCAAATATAAGATATACTCTTGCTTTTCAAATTATTATTTTAATTGGTGAAGGCAGAAACTTGGATTATCATTATTATATAATCCAAAATAAAAGGCTTTAAAATGTCCATTTCAGAGCCCTGTGAAAGCCTGTTATTCCAATTTCCAAAGTAACCAGTTCTGACCAAAATGCCAGCCTTATTATACCAACGATCCTGTGGGAGATTGAGTCAAGCACCGGTTGTGAGATGAAGCGAGAAAATTGAACCTCGGTCACCCTCTCCTGCATTGACTCCTCTGTACTGTGTGTCAGCAGAGAGAGGAGAGTGGAGATGATTATGAAATCCCAGAGATCCAAGCTGTAACGCTATGATCGTATTAATCTGATTCAACGAGTTTTTGTGGTGCTGGGATGCTATTTTTTTGTTGGCTATACATTCTGTGTTGGGACATAAGGCTCTTTATTTGTCCTCCATTTTCTGCAGTTATTGGTTTGTAAAAATCCAAATTATGTTGATAAATACAATGTAAGATGATTCTGATATCACTGGAAAAAGTTAGTTCTGCTGATTGATGCATGTGTGTGTGTGTGTGTGTGTGTGTGTGTGATTAATTATCATGATTAAGAGGAAACATACATACAAACATACATATATACACACACACACACACACACACACATATATATACTGAGAAGATTCTAGGAGCTGCTATCTGGTTACACTGAAGCCCAAGTGAGCTGCTGTACGAGAATGTGGTAATGTGGAAAGTAGGACTTCACTATATTGGCCTGTTCACTGTGACAAATGTCCTCCATTTCTTGCAGGAAATATATGAAGAACAGTGGTTCTTCATAAGAGTTTATCGTTGAGGCTGGCAAAACATTTTCTGTAATAACAGAGGCACACCTTTGGACAAAAAGCTTCCTGCACATAACACTTTCTTTTTCTGCTAAGGATGTTGGAACCTTTGCACTTTTAGTTCTAAAGGAAAATAACAGATAACAGAAATAAGCTCTTAAACGCTCCATGCTTATTTATTTATTTACCTCCCAACAACTTAAAAAAAGTTTTATAAAAAAGGATATTGTCTACTGTTGAACCGGATAGAGCTGAAAGTAAATATTTTTACTATGAGGCCTTGCCATGCGCATACTCAAAGGAGTCCCACGGGCAAGCAAAATTGTTATATAATTCAGGGATGTGTAACTTTGATGTAAGTGGGCAGAAGAAAACTTTACGGTCAGATAGTGCTCAACGGGAACGTGTGTGTCTGTGTGTCTGTGTGTTTGCGTGTGTGTGTGCATGTGCGTACGTGTTCACAGCCCTTAAAGTGACACATGCATTCATCTCAAACAGATATATATCTATATGATGTAATGTGGCAGTAATATGGATGAGCTGCACTGTTTTGGCATTCTGTAAGGTAATTATAAATCAGGTGCTGAAATATTGACGAGGTCGGGGAATTTTATTGAATTAACCTTTAGCTTTATTTTATGTAGGCAAACGTGGAACAGGATGTTCTGGATTCATGCCTTAATCCTTCGAATGATCCTCAAGACTTTCAGAACACCTTAGGTAATGTTCATTGATCAGTGACGTGCATTTAGACAGTTAGAGAGACTGAATACATTGTATTTATCCTCTACTCCTTTATATGTAAGACATAATTCATTTTGTGAGTTCGATTGGCTTGTATGAATTGGACTGTATCATGTAAAATTCTTTTAAATGTTACACAAATACAACAGCTATTACTGCTGCTATACTAACACTTTTATCCTCTTCATTTCCTTTGTTAAATCGTTTAAGAAGTATTAATTTATTTCTTGTTCTCTTGGGGCAGCAGAAAACAAGCTGTAAACACAACACTGACATATTCTCCCCATTACACACCTAGGAGGCACAGAGCAACATTAGCATTCGTTTAGAGCCCTGTTTCTCGTGACCATATGAATGCTGGTAGCTCTGTATTGACTTGAGTAAGATATCTGGCTATTTATCTGCTTAGTTGCAGTCTGTTTATTTGAGCTTTCCTGCTGAAAACAGCTGCCTGCTGCAGCTGGAGCCTTAACGAGATCAATGGGAGCAACGAGACTCCGAGACTCAACCAGAGATACTAATACTGACTGTGATAACACTCCACAGGCATCAACACAGAGCAGACGCTTTTCAGTCTGCAGTGACAGCTCCAGAAATTAAACAGAGTGAAGAATGAAGAAGTAGAGCAGGAACTCCTGAACTCGACAGTGAGGCACATGTCAACATGTCATTTAAAGTGTTAACACATTTATACACTGCAGCGTCATGGAAGATGATGTAATCTGTTTCTGTTTATTAATACTAAGCAGCATTTAAATGAAAAGCTCTTGATTGCCTGATTAAAAAAACATTGTTAATGAAAACATGTAGTTTGTGTAGGTTTATCAATACGAGTTGGTTTTCGGCAACTTTGAAAGTGGAATAAGATTAATTTCCTCCACGATCAAAGTTTACATCGGCTAGTTGTGAGTACAGCGAGCACAGAAAAGATAATCTACCGAGAGAAGAGCTGGGAAAAGAAATCAAAACTGGAGCCACGGATTTATTTTTTTCAAGCCAAGAACAAATACGAGCAGGGGTGTCTTGAGCAGATACATTTTCAGCCTGCTTGAGTTTCAGGATGATTTCAAATACCTTCACACTGACGGTTCAGAAACTTTAAGCTTTTTTTGAGTTATTCTGCAAATTTCAGGGGAAAAAAATATATTTGTATGAGCACGGCACAGGTAACAATACTCAGTGAACTGTGTGCGGAAAATGTGATCAGTTTCACCCCTGTGGGTTTTTAGGAAGGTTCAAAATAAATGTGATGCAGGGAGATTTCATTGACCGTAGCCGGCAGCGAAACAGGCTTTTACAGCAAGCAGGAAGTCAACGGCATCACTTTCTGTCCCTGATATAGCCAGAACAAAATTGCCCCATTTAGAATGCACGGATGTTCAATATCAACAATCATTCTGCCGTTTAAAATCCGTTTCAATCCGGGCTCGTAACTACCGACAGTCACCCCGCCCTATTCTCTCCTTGACACAAAACAATATCGACCGTGAGCTATCGACCCCGACTGGTCCCAAATCTGAGCAGGAGACAGACTTGTGCTCTTGCCAAAGCAATTAAAACCCCGGCGCGACCTTCGATGGTTTGTCTTTACAGGGAGGGGTATCAATACAAACAGCAGAAAAAGTTCATTAAAAAGATGCGGCGAGACAGTAACAGTAAAGGGGCTAAATCACACACCGACACGCTTCTTAAGAGCTCACTATCTCTTCTTGAGAACACTGCAAGCCTGTGCCGTAGGGCATTTCAGTTCAAATGCATGCACCTAGACTCTGTACAAACAATCTACAGATACAGAATCTCAATTTTAGTTTCGGTTCAATTTTGGACTGTCTCAGCTGGCTTAGACTACATACCACATAGAACTATTGTTTGAAGGTTTCAATCACCTGATGTCTCCAACAAACCTACAGCGGCCCGTGAACAGTGTGCTCCGGAGCGAGCTTTCACTGTGTATTGATCTGCGTTGTCCCTGTGAGAGGGACTCAAGGGAGCCTGGGGCTCATTAATCAAGCTGACACTCAGTGTGACACACGGGGCTGAGGCAGCAGCATCACAGCCCTGGGTGACGCCACTGTGAACACCTTTTCGTCTTCGGCCCCCGTCTTCATCCTCCCAGGACGCCTCCCAGCCGCAAGAAATGACGAGGCCGTAAGTGGGTGATGTCAGCATATAATGAACAAGTCCTGCACCCCTCTCTTGTTTCACCACTGCTCAGTCTCCAAAGTCCCTCTCATTTTGTTCATAGGAATTTCACAAAACCCTAAAATGCAGAATATTAAGCTTTGCCTGGGAGCTTTGCCTGGGACCATGAGCTTTTGAGAAGACTGAAAAAACACTGAACACTTTGAAAAAGGCGAATATACAAGATTTTCACACTTGATGACTGAGGAGGTTTATCTGGACCAGACGCTGTTTTCAGTAAGCTCGAAAGCTGCTGTCAAAATCAGACGCAGTCGAGAAAAGTGACACCGCATCCACCTTCAATTTCTGGTCTTCATGCTGCAGTGCTCCGTTCCCCTGGAGTCTCACCACATGTAACCGCAGCCCAGTCTGCTGGAGGGTCTGTCACAACAGTACATAGAGTACAAATTCAGGGTGTGTCAGCATAACAACACATTGTTATTGTAGTGCAAATGTATGCACCAAAAACACATCACATTTACTTTATTTTAAACTCTCCAAAACAAGAAATGACCTTTGTTTGAAGGTGCTACATTACAACATGCCTCGCCCAACATATTGGAATTTACAATTCTGCATCTCATGATTTATGTCTGTCACACACACGTCTGTAACACACACTACTGAAGACATGAACCTGACTCAAATATTACGACAAAGACATTAGAGGTGATAAGTGAAACCAGGACAAAGGCAGTGACTGGCAATTATACATTTCTACCACAAAATATAACTATGACATGGGGGGAGGGGGGGCAGGTATTTAGTCAATTATCAATGGTGCAGTGTTTTCATGGTACAATGTTATGGGTGGATGCACTAGCAAGCTAATTTTGTTTCCCCCAACATTAACAATGGAAGTTAAAACTAGAAAATGTCAGGGACACGTTTGCTGTTCAGGGAAATCCCCCTTTTATAAAAGAAAATGTCTTCACTAAGCTTGTGTTATGTAACGTACCACGGCTAATGTTTATCCAAATTCTATTAAATTCTGTTGAATGCGACTGAGACGAAACTGACAAAATGCATGTCATGCACTTTATAGTTTACTAAAGTGGTTTGCAGATTAATGCAAGCAAACAGGAGTGAACCAGAGCTGCAGACGAGGAGGACGTCTCCAAGATGGAGACAGTTTTGGTTGCTAGGAGATTTGTGACGCACCTGCAAACCCTCTGCATGCACCATACCAACTTTCCTTTTGTCCCTTTACCTTTACCCCCCATTCAGCTAATGATCCACACACACACGGGCTGATGTCGCCATGTGCCACCCTCTATTTCCCTCTGTCTCATCATCCTTTTTGTGATGCATTTGTTCTTTTTCTTGTCATTTTTGTTCTCTGTCCCCCCCCCCCCCCCATTTCCCCCATCTGTGATGCACTTTGTGACAAACCTGGTTGTTAAAAGCACTTTATAAATAGATTTGACTTGACTCTTTGAGGAAGTCACTGACATGCAGGAACATTGTTGGCTGTCACCACCGAAGGCAGCGAGAGAGGGAAGTTTGGAAACCAGCCACGTACTTTCTGGAACTATCTAAAGCCTAAGAGGCAGCTTCAAAACAATGTCAAGTGCGTTGCTACTAAAATCCCTGCAGCATCCAGGGTCACCGCGGTGAAGTGAAAATATAAGCAAAGATTCAGGGCTAAAGACTTTGTCACTTGCGGTAAACTTTGATGCACACTCTGATGAATAAATGATGAAGTTAAGTGGCCTTCCAGTGGCTATTTTTCTGAGGACACATTAGCTCAGTGATAACTGATGCAGGAGTGTTAATAAAGAATCCTTAAGTGAAATAGATAGACTTTAACCACCATGGATCTTTATTGAAGACGGGCCAACAATCTGTTGAACCGTACCAAGATAATTAGTGAGGAAAAATTCATGGGAAAAGGCATGGAGTTTCATGCTGTGCTAATTATGTTTATCTTGCTGGTATAATTACTTTTAATACCTCATGGTTTAAAAAAAAAAGGGGCATATCCAATTCCCCAGTAGAAAAGCTTTTCTTAACATAGCGCCACAGTGGAGCGTCTGCGTTCATAATCTCCAGAGAGAAAAGTCATTATAAAGAACCGCGGTACTGCTTGTTTATTTCTACCCATCGACAGCACAATGGAGTCCTGCAATGCAGAGACCATGCAGAGACACGACAACGCATTGATGCCATATCATGTTTCATTCCCTTTCACCATCTGTTTACAATATGACAATAAGAGGATTGTGTTGTGCTGTGGTATCCAGCGCATCGTGTTCCACTGAGTCACAATCCGGCAGAATCAGACAGAAAAAGAAGTCCAAATCTCACCCTCCAGAAATGTACAGATTTAATGCTTCACAAGACACAGCAGAGGGTTTTCGTGATTCAGGATGGAATAATACGGCTGCTGACCTGAGACAGTGTACATCACAAATTTACTGCACCACAAATAAACGTACAGAGAGTTGTTGCTACTAGGTATGTATGTACAGGTTACTGGTTGGCGTTGGTCCCAGTATTGATGAAGCTATGATCTGTAGCCTGTTATAGTGTTTACAGTGCACACAACAGAGAGAGCCAATTAGGTGAAAGTCAACAATGCCAAAGTGATATGATCAGTGGGTTTAAAAAGGAAACCCATGTGTAATCTGTTTACAGTATATTCCCACTTCTGTGTTTATTTATTTAAAGACTTGCTTCACCATGTCCTTAGGCTAAAGACTTGGACCACTACTACTGGGATAGTAGTAGGATTTTTTCTTAATGCTGAAATCTGTAATGTTTTCTTAACATTAAAAGAAAAGTCTGGTAATATTCTTTATTTTTCTTAGAAATGCCATGAAAGACCTGTAACCAACAACAAATTGATCCTAGCAAGTATTGACTATGTATCCAAAGATATATCTTACTCCCTTGTGCCATAGAGCTCTGTTGGTGTCTACACACTATTAAATTCAGTGAGACACACTGTTGCACCGGCTGACATGTTCTTTCATTACCATGAACACACACACTGTAGTTTATTTTGACACAATCCCACATTCTGTCGTGCTGCTGGAAACACTCTCTAGAGCAGCAAATGTGTATTAATCCACAGCTGAAAGTAGTCCCCAAAAAATACGCCATTTTCTCCTGTTTGAGTAACGTTAAAAACTACAGTGACCAGCGGTTTAAGGAAATGACTGAGCTGAAATTTAATAAACAAATAAAACTACAAATCTGTGAGCACCATTTTTAAAGATTTACATCTTCAGTAGGAACACACATGCTCTGGGCTGAGTTTCATATACAAGATAGGAAAGTCTGCAAGTATTTAGAGGTGAACTAACACATTGTGAGCTTTGGTCTTTTCATGGGATTTGTTGTTTTTAAGAAAAATATAGAATAACACCAGATTTGTCCTTCAATATATTGTAATTACATCCAATTGCTGCTCTCTGATCTCAGAATAAATATTATCTTTCTATGTGCTAAAAAAAGTCACATTGGCACACTGCACTGAAACGTTAAAGGCCCAATCTGCAAATTTTGACCATGTACATATGAACTATATTCACAGACTGTACATAACAGAAGAGTTCAAGTTATAGATGGAAAATGTATGTTTCTCATCTGCTCACAAATAAAAGTAAGACTATTTTATTTATGCCATGTTAACAGCATCATAAAACGAGAAAACATCCTTGTATTAAATGTATAATTAGAGTAGGATAGTAGGTTTCAATCTTATATTTAGATTTTTGTTACTTTTCTATCTGCTTAGAGTTATGTGGGTTATTATCCAGTCTTCTTTTAATATATTCTCACTATATATAAAATAATCTTTTTTGGGGGTTACTTTTGCTTTGACAAAAATCATAAATAGCTTGATGACATATGAGACACACGATATCATCTTAATCTTTGCAGAAATGTGATGAGGACTAAATATTGCAACTTTAACAAACAAATGCTGCCAGTTTCAAGAGAAATAGTTTTTCCTTGGGTAATATATGCAGTGTATTGTGAAGTAATTTATATGGTGTTATAAAAGGAAAAATGATATTCATATCAGGTGAGACTATTAACCATGCCGACCAACAGGTAAAGGATTAGTAATTTTGCCCTGGGAAATCTTTGACCTTTCAGCAAAGTGACAGTCTCTCTGATCTACTGCCCGTACTTCATGTTCATCATTTCTGACAACAGCATCCGAGTTAGGTCATTTTTGAAGAGACAGCACTTTGTTTTTTAGAAGTTGCAAGCAAAAAAGTTTCTGCTCCACAGGAACTCCTTGGGAAGCCTTTCCCATGGGCTCCAAACAAACACGGGGGCTTCCCACAGTAAATTCACAAAGTCCTGATGAATAATGCAAATTCAGAAAGCCTATGCATCACACCACCTTTTCTTAGAATACTAATCATTCTAACAGCAAGATTTTAGATCCCTGTGTACCTTGTGTGAACTCTTATCTGAACCCTAACACACCACACGGCTGTAAACACGAACTAGCTGTTTTTGTGAATTTCCCATCATCCCCTTAGCGCTCCGAAAATGCCACTCTGAGGGGCCCCAGATCCCAACGAGCCAAGACACCTGGGGTCCCTAATGCCTTCCATTACGTTTCAGGACAAGCCCTTATCAGTCCAGCACAAACAGTTCTATTGAGTAAACATGTTTACAAAGTTATGATGTCTGATGAAATGTGCTCCTCTGATTTCCCACTACTGGTAAACATGTTTTCTCACCTAAGACACTTCACACTTCTCCTCTGCTCCCTGCGACGTAAACACGTCCGGTTCTTTTTTCGGTGAGTGAAGATTTATACGCCACCGATCTGCTATCGCCCCATACTTGCCTGGCAGCGTGGCCACAATGTTATATCAACAGATGTCAGATTGTGTAGGCATCATAGTTAGGACAGGAGAAAAGCACACTCTGCTCTCTTCAAAACTGGGAGTGCCGCACTTGACCTTGTCCGTTCCAATTACAGCAGCCCTGCAGCCACCATCATGCAGTGTGTCCATTGTCATCGGCTTGATAAGACCATAATGTGCACGGTGTGAACCTGCAGCTACACCGCAGGGAGGCCAGGAGTATGGAATACGTACCGTCACGCACTTCTGTATTGTCATCTAACGTGAACAGCAGCATTACAAGTCACTACCTTTTCATCAAAATTAAACATTCAGTCTCTACCCTCTGAAGAGAGGAGGGATTTAGCTGCTCTTTAAAAAAAGGAGCAGTTTGAAGTACTCAACTTGGCACTTAAGACCCTGAGGGTTTTTAAATTCAGTGGATTACATTTGTTGTTCTCCAAAAAACATGCATTATATTTGAGAATATTATAAATTTCAGTTAATGAAGATGTGCTGAGGTCAACTGCAGATTTACATTAAATTAGTTAGTGCTATCCATGAACATAAACAGACAGAATACATTTGAGCATACTGTGTTTGGTTACAGGAGTACTGAATTAGCGTTGATAAGATGACATGATACGTCTGGAAATGTTCGGTTTTTGTCATCATCATTGAATCCATTCCATGTGCGTTCTCATAATGTTAGAAATGGTTCATCCTGGTGGCTTAAGACAGCAACCATGTGACATTCACAGATCAAGTCCATCCCGTGATCTGTGTTGCATGTCAACCCTCATCTCTCTCACTTTATTTCCTGTCAGCTCTCTACAGTCTCCTATCGAATGCAGGCGAGGATGCCCCAAAATACATAAAAAATGTTAGAAATAAACTTCTGCAGAATTCCATACAAACAACATTAAGGAAACGAAAAGTGGAGGCTGGAGAAAATCTTTCTGTGGCCGGTCACACTATCTGTCTCACTATCACGGCAGCAATCAAGAGGTGTAGCGGGCCAGAGGAAATGGCAGTAATGACGGACAAAGCCCCAAGCTGGAGCAGTCTGCAGAAAGTCTGGGTTAATAGCCTTTTTTATGGTTTAAGGTGCTCTGTTCCCATGGGGACATTTTATCAGAGAACCCATTGTTCTCGGCAACACCTCTGTACAATCTGATTAACAACAGACAAACACCTAATGAACATTTACACGCTATCGCACATTGCTAATCGCACACTGCTTGGTCTTTCATGTTTTTAATAACATTGGAAATAAGCCTAATCAACTCTACTTACAGAACAGTACATAAAAAGATATGTTAAATATTTCATTATAAAAAAAGGGCCAATTAGAGAACATTTCAAATCATTAAAATAGTTACACTTTGCATACAGGGTTAATTTGTGTAGCACCAAGGCAGCTGTACCAAGTACACATGTTTAAATGATCAGGAGCTGGAATCATTACAATCATTGCAGGTGTTTGAATGTACTAGAGATCGGCATAGGTATAACACTAGGAGTTTACAGATACATTTTCCTCCATTTTAAGGAGGCAAGGGTATCACTTTACACATGCAGGTGTAAATGAATTCCATTTACAGAAAAGAATAAAGATAAGTGAAAGTATTTAATACCTTAAGATGTCGTAAATGTGTGTAATAACTACCACAACATTGATTAAAGGCTGGAAAGTGCAAAGGCGCAGTTGTCTTTGTTGTTATTATGAAGTTGGACACTATGGAAATAAGTTGTGTTAACCTTCCTTCAGGGGTGTTATCCTCCTGTCAGCTTTCATTTTAAAGCTACTTGATACTTTTATATCATCAAAGGATGAAATAACCATGTATAATGCGGGTCGCCAGTAGTGATGAACCCACAGATAATTATCGTCCCACTCTGTAGTTCCCGTCAGCTCTCCTTTCAGCTCAGTTTTGGTTTTAAAACTTGCAACATTATTGTTACTGTAATTCATTCTCACCTTTCTCACCGTGTTGTTTACAGCCACAGCAAGCAGCTGTTTTTAGCAAAGAAAATCAACTGTGTGCTCCCTGCTCAGGGCGAAATGGTAGACATGGAAAGTTAGCAGGTAGTTGGTGAACAAAGTGGAGCATTTAGTCGCAAAGCAGTAAGATATTTCCCTCCAGAGTTGGTGAAGACGTTAAAAGGAGAGTGAATATTGGACATCCATTCGCCAAACATGAGGTAAAATAAGTGCTAATGTTGCTTCAATGCTACTGGATGTGCATTTAAGCAACTTTTTGCTAACAGCCATATCAACTTTATAAGGTTAATTTCTACCAGAATGTATATATTGCGTTATAGAAGAATACAACCTAAATACATTATGCACTTGCATTAACCTTGAAAAGCTCCTTAGCTTAGTTGTATTTGTGGTGGCTAACCTTAAAAATGTTATTTCACTTGAAATTGGGACATCTGATAACGCTCTTTCTGCTCACACTGCTACTTTCCTATAGCTTCTGCCAAGTAAAACAGTGCTGACTGTTCATTTAGTAAATGTAGCATTGGTCACATTTAATCAGCCTTTTCATTCAAGGGAATACATCACCCAAATGAGAGTCTTTTGGCCTTGGAGGATGAAATTTAATTAAGGTGTACAGGGAAACTCAAAAAAGGTCATCGTTCGCTCTCTCATCTAATCACATGCCTTTCAGACTTTTTCAGAAGGTGAAAGCAGCCCTCCTAGTCGGAGAAACTCACTTTTTCAAATCTGCATTTCAATTAAATGTCTGTGGTTCAGTGAAAAAATGCATGTAATTAATTAGGCTTGAGCAAATACAAATGGAGCATTTAATAGCCTAACTCATAATTAACTGTAGGAGAAATCAAATGTCTCACTGACACCTTCCTTATCTCGGCTGGCCCAGCTGGGAAATGATATGATCGATGGTGCTTCCTTTCTGGGATTCCCAAAAGTATCAAAAGGTATTTTTAATCCTGTTTAGGATGCATTCTGTCCAACCTTTATTCATCTTGGGAAAGTCAGCTGGACAGACATACTCATTTTCATCAACAACCTACTTTATATTCATACAGTTACTAACCATAAATTCATAACAGGGAGCTGCAAGAGGCTTTTACTCTTGGCTACCGAGCAGTGCCGGTTCACAGGCACCATGAAAATAGTTGTTGAAGGAGAGGAAAGCGTTAATTATTTAATCCAGCCAGTTTTTTGTATCTCTTAAAATACTGCTGACTAATAAAATGAGTTACAACTCCGTATTCCCAGGAACTCTGGTTTCTTGCTTCAGTGAGATAACTGTAAAAAAAATTGAGATTTGTGAAGAACACATTTGTGGTTTATCGCTCATCTTTAGTTTTCAGACTAAAGATGAATGAGTGTATTTGGCCCCGAGATCAGAAGCATCAGGATGTCAGAGTCAAAGTGCAATCATATCTGCTATCAGACTACACTGAGCTTGTGACGGCTCAATCTGCAGAAAGCTCTGACACGATCGGCGTCATCAAAGCGCTCGGTGTGCGTTGTCAAGAGTGAAGATTAAAGGCAGGAATTATTCCAGGATGCATTTGACTCGGACTGACTTTAAAGAGAGAAATTGTGAATAAACCGAACATTTCTCACCAACGTCTGGACAGTTTGGTTGGATTTATGGCCGCATTTCAAACATATAACCCCGATCTAGTAGGCAGGTAGATCTTTACATGTACGTTTGACAAATAAAAGATACCCTTTCTGCTCAAGCCTAATGCAGCTCTACAGCACTATCTAATCTGATTTATAGTAATACATCTCTGGCCGCTCCATCATCCACCCTGCAAAGCCATTATTCAGTGCCAGATGTAAGACCAGAGGGATATAAAACACAATTACAATGGATTTTTGACACCTCAAGTGGACTCAGGGTCTTGGATTCGTGTAGATCTCTGCATTAGCTATACAATTACACGGTTATACCATGTAGCGAGGTGTCATGCATCAAAAAACCATACAGGAAATTTCCAGCAGATGCCTGTACTTAGTCTAGAGGGGGCCAGCGGGGAATAAAGTACACAGGATTGCAGCAAAAAACACAAAGAATCCAAGGAGACAAGCACTCTATTAAAGACTTCAATGACAGCAACTCTCTCCTCACGGCCGAGGAACAAAAAGCTGGTTGGATGCAGCTGTCTGTCGCTTTGTTGCTGCAGTCAGAGAGCTCATCCCTCACAGACACAGACGGGGGGGGGGAGAGACCGACTCTGCGCAGCTGAGCAGAATTCAATTGTGGACTTTGGTTCGACTGAAACTCATTGTTAAAAGTTCCTCCTCTTCTCTCTGCCTTGGAGCTCGTCAGCCTACAAATCGAGCGCTGCGCGGGGCTCAGGCTTCGCGGCCTCTCATCTTCCTTCGATGGGCAGACACATTTTTCAATTATGCACACGAGGGAAGGGAATTAGAGGCCTAATCCTGTCCTAATCCCCAAACAAACAGATCTATGGCCTCCATTTCCAGTGAAGCCACCCTGGCAGCAGCCTCTACCCCCACTTCCGTCTCCTCCTGTTAAATCTCTGCTCCTCCACTAACCCGGTCAAGGATGGAAGTCCAGTCGGCTCCGATAGTTCTTTAAATTGAGCTCTGCAAGCATTAGCCGAGTTTGAATGGTACTTAGAATCAGTTCAAACTACCGCTTACAACTGTTCTTAGTTTTCCTCTCGTCATTAAAATTGAAAAAGCTGAGAATGTACTTTCATAGAGTAACTGACCCACTTCCAGGTACCAATTCATTACCCAGTGAGTCGCAATTCAATCGCTTTGACCTCTCCAGTAAAGATGAATGTTTATCTTAGCAAGTAGTCAAAGCTTCCTTTCCACCACTGATCACAAAACAATCAATCATCCATCAGCTGAAGATCTTTTCAATCCTCTTCCATGAAGCAGTTTTCTGCTCAATGGGTTTTGGACAACATATAATATCTAGTAGAAAATATAGTAGATGCATTCAGTACACGAAGTCCTTGAGCCGAACTGAATCATCAGTGCCAGTGACCCCTTAACTGTTAAACTGTGATGGACAGAGTGTTCCTTCTAGTTAAAGCTTACTGAAACACCACAAACGCCACAGAAACAATCATGATGTGTTAACTGCTATGAAAAGACAAGATGGAGAGTTGGTTACTGAGCGACTTTAAGGCGCTCCATCAGTATCACATTACCTTTCCTGATGAAGACAGTTTTGAAAGTCAATGTAGTGCCTCTAGTTTGACTTATGGTCATGTCTGACGCAGCTCCCCTAATTCCAACATGGGAAAGGTTTAAAGGGAGGGCATTTCAGACACTTCGGGTGAAGCAAACCCACGTCTAATGTGATGGCATTGTAAATGGTGATGCAGTTGTTTACTGATGTGAGTTTGAATGGTGATGCTATTAACTGCACAGGCTCGAAATCTTGAAATTACTTTAATCAGCAGTGTTTTTTTTCCACCTCAAGGAAATAAAACAAGAAAACGGTATGAGAAGAAGATATCTGATGCTTAAGCACGGACTCTGTAAACCCATAAAAAGGCTATATCTAACCATCACTGTCATGCACACAAATCTGCTCCACTGTCAATCTATCGCACAAACACACACTCTGGCCTTAAGCTCTCTCTCCCTTGTTATGATTCTGTCGGTGAGTGATTCCAGCCAATCCAAGGGTGGTCAGATCTCTCTTATTTCCCTCGACCTGTACAAGCAATCGATTCCACTCAAAGACGAAGGCCGGGCTCATTCCCACTGCCAGCCCGCTTCTAACTTCGCTCGCCATATCTCTGCATCACGTTCTGAATGCAGATGGGTTTGGGGGTTGTTAGAAGTGAAAAGAGAGAGACAAAATGTTTTATCTGTGAAAGTCTCAGCAATACACACCAGTGTAAGAGCCCCTGAGAAGATTTGTCTCCAATTAAGGAACATGCTGTAGTAGATGTCACCTTGTGAGCAGATCCTTTTTGTTGGATACATCCATTTAAGTTCTATAAAGAAGAGTTGGTGCACCATAAATACATTAAAAGATCAAACTGTCGGTTAACTACACATCAGGCATATTTACATGAATGTTGACCTACAGTGTTTAGACTCCTCCTGCTGTGTAGCAATGCAGTGGCCAGCTGGGATTGTTTCAGCTTGTTGGTGTGTTCAAGGACTCTCAGACATTTGATGCTTGACATGCACTTCTTTACAACAACATTTCTACAGCAAGAAAAAACCAACGTCATGTTACGTTTTTCACAAAATCCATTTATCTTATGGATTGAATTTGTTATTAAAAGCTTGTAAACGTAACGCTGGCACCTCACAATCAATAATCAGATGTCAGGTGTTGAATGCACCACCAAGGACACACATTTACATTTACATTTACTGCGGTACAATGCATGACAATAATATAACTTACAATAAATACAAAAAAATTATGTAAAACTATGACTTTTAAATAGTTTAACAGTCCCTTTAAAATGTGTTTTGTTACATACGAAATGAGGTTTTATAGTAGCTCTTCAGGAATCAGAAGATTCTCTGTAACTGACAAAGAGCCAATTTAAGATTGAAATGTTGTACTTTTTCAAATGTAATAAAATAGAATTTTAAAGGGAGTGTTAAACAGTGTTGCATGTCATGAAATTGTTGCCAGTAATGTCAATAAACTCCATTTGTAGTTAATAAACCTAAACTTGCTTAAAAACCTTTGGTACCTTTCTTTTAGGCCTTTGCAGACAGCAACTGGAGAGTATAAAGGCAGTGATGTTTTATCTCTGGACATGAATTCTTTTTAGGAAACTTAATGTTTAATGTGTTTTATTTTCTCACACAACTACAATTTGGAAACACATTCTCCATGGGGGCTGAGGGAGAACTCTTTGGTACAGAACATGATTCTCAGGATTTTATGCACCCAACTGTACATTTACTGCGAGTGTCGAGTTAACATAGTACTGTAAGAAGATATAACTATGTTTTTCATGCAGATAATACTGTGGAGACAGATACATCAAAAGAGCTTAAGATGCATGAATTTTGCATCAGGTTAAATAAGGTTTGGGGCCTATAAGTTCACATTTGGCTCCCTGTGCTCAGATCGCAGTGGGGAGTAATGTCAGTAGTGTAAGTAACAAATCAGCTACAATGCAATGCTTGAAAAGTATACCTTCACTTGTTTTCTGCTGATGATAAAGCCGTTATCACTTCTAAATCTACAGTTAGTTCCAACACAATCAGCCTCATCACAGTGTGTATTCTCGAAGTTTCGATAAAAGACGGAGTTCACTCCTGAGCTGACTTTGCCGATAAACCCAACATTCCTCATAAAGCTTCAGTGCTTGGCTGGATTTATGACCACATTTCAAGCAAATTACTTCCACCCAGCAGTTAGGGAGACCTTTACATGCCTTTGAATTTCGTAGAAGGGTAAATGAAGTTGGGGGCTATTGGGTCAGAGTTCAGTGGGTAATATTTCTCATCACTGTCGGGTGAAAACCTTTGATCTCAGTAATGTCGGCTTTTCAAAAGAAGGGCTTTGCTGTCAGGTTGACCAGCATGCAATTCTGAGTTTACCCAGTGTGTTTTGAAATGGATCTTGACGACCTTAATGGCTGTAATAGATGTAACCCTTCAATTAAAACCCCTATATTATCAAAATTGGAGTTGCAAGGTGCTCCCATGACAGCGATATATTAGTATGTTAGTATGATAGCAGACCATCTTCTTGAGTGAGGCTCTTTGTTTCTGCCGCTTCAACTTAGAACCACTTAAATCCCTTAAAGCCTTCAAAACACTGACACCGCATTAGGCTTTTCAATACCCAGGCTGTTAAAAGAGACTACCTTGACACCTGTAAATCTCAACGACGTAGGCAGGTTTTCCGTTTAATTTGTTTCAAAGGGACTAATAAGAGATGAGTCTGAAATGAGCTGGCTTGAGCGAGGACCTCTTTCAAACATTGCAAGCACCTGGCATAAGATAATCCACTGCTGTGTCCTCCAGGCAGCATTAAGCCAATGTACGAAGTACAGTAAAAAAAAAACAACGTTGTTTCATGCCATGGCTTTATGTGAACCATAATTACTGCCTGAGGGTCTCATCACCTCACCACTGCTGACACAGGATTTTCATGTGGGAACGGCGAAGATGAAAGGATCTGTGCTGTCAAAGAGATGGATTTTTATATAAGGAGTTGTGCTGTTTGTTGTATAATATCAGTTTAATTTACTGTCAAGATGCTGTGGCTTTGACTTGTACAATCTTTAACGTTGGCTGCTTATAATACAGATAATCTAAGAACGGAGGCTTAATCAAAGTAACACCCATTGTAAGCTGCTTTCCATTGAAGGCTATGTTAGTTCCTCAACCCAATATTTCAATGCTCTTGCAAAATTCTACTTAATGTAAAAGATTTCGACTAGAATCTGAATCTAGCTCTCTGTCTGTCTTTGATATCACCCCGACAGTGGTTTTAAGTGCTTTAGAAACTGCCACTTCATTTTACGATCACGCAGATTAAATCTATCCATAGCTACGACTTCCTACTGAATGCATGTACTCTATATGAATTTGAATTTATAGCAGCTACTGTAGTCCATGCGGGATAATGTTCTAAAATAACATATTGGTAATATAGATGTACCAGTGTAAATGAGCAATATCCATGTTTTAATTACATTCCCCTGAACATGCGCGACTGTGTGTGGAATAAAAAATCCTTCTCGTCGTTTCATTTCAACCATTGCCTCCATATTAGTTCTTCTTAATATCCCCAAGGTCATAACATTTGATAGATCATAATGTCAGCAGGGTTGGTCATAAACCACCACCCCCTCCTCTCTGGCAGCTCCAGTCTGCTCACATCACACCTTAATTGACGGGCAGAGAGGCAGACAGCACGCTCAGGCCAAGGCAATCGATTGTGACAAACAAATTAGAGACGCGTTTGAATGATTAAGTCATGTATTGATTTTGATTTAAACATTATGTACATGTACTCGGCGGGATTAGATGAAAAGACAAAATGTAATTGATGCTTCCTTGTACATATCAATGGGATTTAGCATGTAAAAAGTTGGGTCAATAGGGTAATAAGGGACTGTGCAGACCAAACATGCTGCTTTTGCATTGTGATTGGTAGGTAATGGATTATGTACAGTGGGCAGGATTACATGCAGTGTGATTACATTTTAATCTGGTTATTTTTATCGGGTACAGTCAATTTAGTTTGTGCCATTTCCATCCTAGTTTAATTCCAACTGCTACTTCAATTCCAATATGTGAGGCATTTATATTATGGGTGGCCTCAGAGGGAATATGATCTTAAAGAGTAAATCAAAGAGGATTTTACTTCCTTTTACTTTACTTGTACTACAAAATGACCATAATATATCTGCGAGCGGCTGATAGTGCCATTGATCAAAACAAATGACTCAATTACTCGTTGCTCTCAGGTGTCGTGAGTTCTGGTTTTAAATCGCACTTCCTGGCCCTGTTCTCTGCTTTGAAACAACACACGTACAGAAATACATGTGAGCTGCGACTAAACTGAAAGAGGTATTCTCTCTGGGGACGTTTGACGAAAGTGGAAGCTTGAAATAAGCCTGATCCTGTAACAGAGAGCCTTAGCCAAAGAGCTGGGAGCTAGTGTTATTTGTGTCACCAATAAAAAAATAATAAAAACATGTCTCA
The DNA here is from genome assembly GCA_036023655.1 of Nannoperca australis. Lineage (NCBI taxonomy): Eukaryota > Metazoa > Chordata > Actinopteri > Centrarchiformes > Percichthyidae > Nannoperca > Nannoperca australis. Next base: position 20,420 of record JAVQJD010100697.1, read on the forward strand.
GGGAGAAACATGCAAATTACTTTTCATACGTGTTTTATGTTTGCATGGATATGAAATAGGACTACATGAATTACTGTGTTGTACTTGTACTGTTCCCATGAAAATGTTCCAGGGGCAACCATGGGCTATTTACATCATCTTAACTAGGTTTCTTCCGTATCCATGATATCCACCAAATGTCATTTCCACAACTTTTTAGATTGAACTTCTGCTGCATAAAAAATATCATTAAAAAATAATAAATAAATAAATATTCGTCTCTCTCTCTCTCCTGCTTGTATTACATCTGTGTCTGAACTATTCGACTTGCCCATGGAGATATTTAACTTGTGACGGCCTATGGTTTACAGGAAATGGAGTCGATTAAAAGCCGTATTTACTTTTGTAAATCCAGATTTCTTCTAACTGTACTAATTCATTTTTAGCATAACTTTGGTCATTTCATCCAACACTGTCTTCACAGTTGCTTCCAGTAAAAACTTCAAAGGCTAACCCTTCTCTTCAACCTTTTGGGGAAAAGTGTTTAGCTCCCTGCATGGATGTGCATCTACACACATAACGAGAGGGAAACAATTACTGAGCTAACACACTTATACCTAAGGGTAAATTACAGTTTGCTGTGCATCTGACCCCAATGTCTAAAGCACCAGGAGGAACAGCATGCAGACAGAAGCCGACTAGACTCTTGAATGAATCCATACTGCACACCATGCAGGTGAACCAACAGAAAAACATAGAAGTAGATAACATTAGCTAACTCTAAATCCACAGCTCTTTGTCATCACATCCCCAAGCAAAAGCAAGTGGTTGTGAAAATGGAGGGACAATTATGACCCATTTATGACTGCACTGAATAAATGTCACAAATTGAGTTCTAAGAAAACACAATATATTGCCAGGGTGAGCATTTAAGTGTTATGGTCATGTTTGATTACAGTGTGACATTCCAATAGGAACATTGTTATCTTGTAACTAAAAATAAATAAAAATACACAAAATGTGTACCTGGGAACACGTTTTTGTTAATATGGCAATACTTTCAATTTGTTTGACTTAATGTTCCAAATGTAAAAAAAAAACTGGATTACCACTGACTCTAGTCAAAAGTAATCAGTAACAGATGGTTTATGATTGATCACCTTTTGAAAGCAGCCCACAAACGTCCTGCTTTGAAATGATGATGATAAAGAAATCCTTCTGCTCAGATTCAGACATGGCAGCTGGGACTCTGCACTACTACCACAGATATGGTTCCAATAAAGTGATTGTCCTGCACTAAAAATAGGTGCACAATGAATTGCCACTAAAATAGACTCGACCAAACTATGTGTGTGTGTTCCTAAGAGAATTCAGTGACCTGGTTTCTATAAAAAATCTGAGCATTGACACAATCTTAGTCCATCAGCTCACAATAAAATAAAGATGGTTTGCATGAAGACGCTTTTGGGAAAACCGACTGAAGGAGGCTGAGAAAGCACCAGCAGAGGAGGAGAAGGTTAATGAAACTGAAGCATGAAAGCAAAATGACCTGAGCACAATAATAAGAGCATTGGCACCTACTGTTGTTACTAATTGTGGGTATTAATTCTGCTTTAGGTTGGATAGAAAAGGTGCCGCCTGGATTAAATAATAATCTCCGGATTTAGTGATTGGCCCCAGTTAATTTCCTTAACTGTGAACATCAACAACAAAACAACCTGCAGTCAAGTGTAGATGATGACATTTCCATTTCAAAAGAAACGAGCGAGTTCAAGGGTCTACAGCCATGCTAGCAGGTGTGACGGGCTGCACTTATGCAGACAGAAAATCCACTGTATAAGTGAAAACTTTAACTGCTGATTGCATTTAAGCTACAAAAATCATTAAAGTGGTGTTTATTTGTGGAGATCATCTTGCTGAACAAAACGTACAAGTATCAAATCTTTCTTTGCCACAGAGCTTATTATCTGCAATAATCCAAAACCCAATGGAAAAATCCCATTGGCTTTTTTCAAGAGATCCAGGGTGATGCAAACTTAAAGAATTACGTCATCCGTACAGCACTGGACAGACCCTTGAGCTGGTCCGCTAAATATAAAGATGTCCGCTCTCATATCACAATTGTATTAAAAAACATAAAACATACTGAATCTCCAAGATTTCAATGTATTTTCTCTTCATGACAATGACAATACAGTTATCCGTATACATGTATCCTCACTCACGATGCTGTCACAAGTGCTTAACGTTTGCAGGACTTCAGTGAAACACAGTAAACTTTCCAGTGTTGTTTTCTTGGGAAAAATGGTTTGGCGTTGACAGGTGTTGATTGGGGACTTGTGTGTCCACTCAGATAACTCAATATAGTTCTGGGGCAAATGTTCAAAACTATGTAAGTGTTAAATTGAGTCTGATGGGTGTGAATCCGTAACTCATAAGTGATGACAAAGTATTGATTATTACTCTCTTAGAGTGCCATAAATGAACTACATTTTGAAGCAAAGTGGTATGTGACGATATAAGTTGCTGCATTTCTTTTTACCTATTAAAGTTTTAATTAATCAAAAATGTTGGCAGCTCATACAATATCACGACAAAGGTAAATTTGTCCAGAGCAGGTGAGGAGGACTAACACACTGAAAGTGATGCCAGTGGAGTAATTAAAGCTAGTAACTTGCCACTTTCTCTGGACTGCGACAGAGGGAGGTTGGACTGGAAGCAGCCAGACACGACGAGTCAGTGCTGATGCAGGATTTACATTCATCACACGAAGTGGCCCTGTCCTCGACTGCAATGATGTCAACGAGATAGTCGCCGTATCTGTCAGCTGTGGAGTGACAGGTGAATGAGTGTATGTGATGCAAGTGTGTGTACAGTAGCTAATGAGTGAGTGTGGACAAGTGAAATGTCCGTGGGAGTGAATATGTGTTTGGGGTATTTTTATATATGTAGGTGTGTGCATTTTTCTCAGAGGTGGACAGTAAAGTATTGAGTGCTGATGTTCAGGTGCTGGTGCTGAGGGACATGTACGTGTTACTTCCAGCTGTCGATATTAGTTACTTAACAGGTTTGGATTTTCATATTCAGCATAAGATGGACTGCTAAATCTGTTCATCTTTTTTTATTTCCTGTTCTTTTTTGCTAATTTGTATTTCTTTGTTCCTTTTTCCATCCTGCCTTTCATAATTCCATTTCTTCATTTTGCCTCTACATTTGGCCCTTTCATTTTTTATTTCCTCCTTTCTCTCACAGTTTCCTTTCCTTACTTTTTTGCTTGTTTTCATTCCTCGAAGGCATCTGGAAGCATCAAAGTCCCCCAAACTGAAGTTTGTAACTGATTAATTGTTTAGTTCATTATACAATAAAATATACAATTATATAAAACAAAGAAAAGCTGCAAATGCTCCCATTTGAGTGGTTGGTACTTGCAAATGTTTGGCACTTTTTCTTGATAAATTACTTAAACAGTTAAGTTATTATCAACATTGTTGGTGATGATGTTGATTGTTAACTGATTATGTGTCGATTGCTAATCAATTAACCAACTAAACGATTTGGCACAGCTGCTAGTACTTGTCTGTCTTAAGATGTCTTTTGATGTGTGAATGTTGCTGTGTGAAATGTGTGTGGGAGTGTTCATGTTGATGTGAGCATCTTTTTCTTTGTGTGTGTGTGTCTGTGTGTCAAAGTGCCTGCAGAGTCTTTTGTATGTGTGTGTTTGGGCCTGTTGAACCTGTCTGGTTTGAATATTTGTAGGTACACGGTATATGTGTGCAGAGGTTTCACATCAGTGTATATGTGACTGTGCACATGCAGCTCCTTACTCATACTGTCATTTGGAGAGAGTCCTGCCTTTGTGCGCCGTATTAAACTGCATGGAGAACAATTGAGAGAGTTGGCTTTCACCAGCTCATAACTACAGGCAGCTTCTAACAGCTTAAACAGGGTAATATCTCATAAATGATGTCTTGTAAGGTCAGTGTAATGATGAGGAATAAGAAATACCCACAGGCATGTATCACCATAAACATCAACCAGCTCGAGTGGCTGTGATAAATTATCCTGCAGGTCAGGACCGACTTATCAGATCTTGATTTGGGGGGAGGACATGTCTTGTAAACAATGATAAATGACATTATGTGCCTTTATACATTATCCTCAGTTTCTGCCCAAAACTGGTTAAACCATTTATTTTCCTAAAATGTTCAATCCTTTTATTTTCTTCTGGGACGAGTTTGCAGCACGTGCTCATTTGCAACAACTGCTTCATATTCACACAGCTGCAGACGCTGAAGCTTCAGGTGCTGATGAGTACAATCACAAGTCGTGCAACTGTGAATTAAATTCTCAGCTTAAAGGCACACTGATGTCACTGAGGACTGAGCATTTCTTATTCATTTTCTGCAAGTAGACTTTATAAGCAAATCTACCACTTTCCCTCATGCTTCTAGTCTGACCTCTCTCTGTCGGTGTTTCATTTAGAGGACTGAAGAAGATGTCATTTATAAAAAGGTACGAATTAGCTTCCACCATTCTCTGTGTCTTTCTCCACTTTTCAAGTTCATTCTTTAAACCAGCATTAATTGTTGCTGGTGTATTATCACCTTATAAATTGCCTCTTTACACATCCAGAAGGCATGGAGCAACATTATCATCCATTCAGTCATTTGGGGTCGAAATAAAAGTAAGTCTTTGGTTTGGCTATATGCTATATGCTGGACGTTCTTTCCTGCTAGCTGTTACATCTTTTACTATCAGTTGTTGTTGTTGTGGTGGTGGTGGTGGTAGACAGGTAGCAGTTTTTAGACCATTTTTGCTAAAAACAGCTGCTACTAAGCCAAAATGTGTGTAAATGGATGAATGAGATCAATCTGTAAAGCAATTTGGGAACCGTTAAGGTTGAAAAGCGTTAAATAAGTCAAGTCCATTTTTATATATATAAATGAGCTAAAAGAGGCTAAAAAGCTCTGTGGAGTCAGATAAAAAATTCAATGTCACTTCAATGTAGTCATTTGATCCATTGTTGATATCAAAATATTGATTAGTCATAATACTGTTAAATGCTATGGGGAACATCCAGCAGACTTTACTTCTACCATCGCCAGTTCCAGTCAAATCAGGTCCAGGTGAGTGGGAGGGGAATTAGCACGAGCAGGCAGCGCTAGGTCTGTTTCAATTTCTTGCTAGTAGTTGTTACAAATCAATAACTTCCTGGCAAGCCTGGCTTCAAAGTGTTTAAGCATATTACACGTCACTCCTCTGGACCCAAAATGGTGCAAACAGCTCAAAGTAGCAGTCCAGAGACGAACATTAATGGGTCTCCAAGCTCGAAAGGTTGCAGAAAGTCACAGACTGTGCAAGAGAAAATGATTAGAATTGCAAAGAGGACGTAATTACAAATCCAAATGTTTCAGCATTCAAGCCATATCCAGTCAGTGTCACTGTCTATTCTTATTTATAATTTCTTCCCCTTTGCAATTCAAATTCTTTCCATCTACATGATATTCAACATTTAGTATTCTTTGGTTAACGTGATAATATTCTTAAGTGAAAACACTGAAGAGGGAGAGAGAGTGGAGATAATACTCTGCAGTCAAAAAAAAGAAGCCATCTGGACGCATGCAGTACAAATGCAGTGATGAATACATACATTGAGATTAAGGGGGCTTCGTATTTTACTCACACAGACTGCTGTAACTATGTTAGCTCAACGTTGAGACAAGAGATGCAACATGCAACACACAGTCCACAGGCTGCCAGTCTCCATTTACTGTACACCACATGCCAGAAATGAGGTTACGGCTTCTATTTTGAGCGAAAATTTCTGTCAAATGAATGAAGAATTGACCCAAGATGTTGTTTATGTCGGGATGGGAAAGCTTCTGTAACATCAGCAGAGGACACAAAACTCTCCAGTGAAACCCTGAAATCATTTTAGATTATAGTACTGTGATAGAAACTCCTTAAGGCAAAGTGACCTGCCCTACCTTTAGGATTCATTTAAAGAAAGCTAATTGAACAATTAATCACTGGATAAAATGAACAGTCACTGTGGCTGTTTTTTAATATGGTAATCATATTTTTGGTGATGATCCAGTTTCTGCTTAGAGGCCAATTATCTGTCCGATCAGTAGATTTTCTGGCTTTACAGTGTGTCTACAAGGTGTCTGTCTGTATATCTGATACAGAGGAACAAGGCTGCAAGTAAGAAGTTGAGATTTATTTCAATGATATTCTAAAACCGTGTGGTCTAGTGAGCAGAGAGTGCACTCTTTCTTATCCCTGCCTCTGTGTGTCTCTGAGTCCATCAGCGCTGACAGAACTGTCTGAATGTGACTCTATAGAAAATGTGCCACGTTTTCAAACACTTAGGTTCAATGTTCAAGCACATCAGTCACGGCTGGTGATTTATTGACTCCAGCTCCAGCACTGCATTTACATCTGGACTGTAGCTGCTGCCCTCGTCTCCCAGAGGGCCGTGCTGCAGCAGGATATCCTGGCCCGAGGCGAGAGCCTGGGGGCTCAGTGGCCTCACTCCTGGGATGAATACGGAGAGAGGAAACGCTTATTAAGACGCTCTACATATCTTTGTGGCTTGCTCATCCTCTCACTCATTCAGTCCCCTTGCCGACTGATTTGGTTGTTAATGCCGTTTCTCATGCATTCACTTCCTCACTGAGTTGCTTACTAACTCCCTTGGTCACTCACTTAATCGCTCTCACCAAACGCACTCTTCACTCACTTGGTGGCTTGCTCTCTAACTTAATGGCATAATGGCAAGCTGTGAGCTAGAAGAAGCGCAGGGTTGGCTTTAAATAGTTTGTGTTATTTGTTCAAATTGTCAGACATCTGCTAGCACACCTCCGATACTAAGAAAAGTAAATGGAACTGGTAGAGAAGGCATCAGAAATGACATTGAAAATCTTAACAAAAACGTATTTTTCACATTACCCACAAACCTCTCTGTTTTCCTTGGGATGACAATATTTCGTACTGCAGAATATACTCCTAACAGGACATGCCTACAACTATCTGTCATGGTCAATTAACTTTTGGGTAAAATCAAATTGATTTTATTTTGATTTCACTTGAAGCTTGCATGCACAGCCATGCGTCCAGCCTCAAAACAGCTTTCATGCTGCAAAACATCCGTTCAAATGTTGACCTAAACATAGCAATCTGTCCTGATATGCTCTTAAATCTTGATTTACAGACTTGTTACTGCTTTAATTTGTGTTGTGCTCTCTTAATAGCCAGTCTCTCTTTCCTGATATGAAATATATATACTGAGAGGAGATTTTGGCATACAGTTTAGTATGAGTAATGAGTGTCTTTTCTGTTGGTATTAAAATGCCATCACAGAAAATCAATACCTGTCCATACTCCTGTGCACATTACAAGATGAATATTAATATATACCACCAACTGTTTGTCCTTATGTTGTCTTGTGTTGTTGCAATGAACATAAAATAAAAGTTGTTTACTAGCACACTATCTGTGTGTAAGATCTCCAGCTTTGTCCTTCACAAGGGGAAACTCCACCATCGAAGGTCCCCCGACACATTTCAGGAACTGCTCTTCCTCGCCTTTATCTGCTCCTCGTTTCACACAGATCCCTCACAATGTTTCTAAGCAAACTGTTCTCATTGCTAATGTGAGCTGCCTTGAGCCATCCGTGGGGATGTGGCGTTGTTTAGTATGCACCTCTACGGTGATACGGGGATGTATGGCGGCCAAAAGATGTGAAAACAGCATGAACAGAAGGCCAGGTCAAATGTGTGTGTTCTCTGCTGGGTTTGCTTCTCTCGCGGGGGTACAGTTTCATTTGCGGCTGTGAATAAACAGCCAGGTTCCCTTGTTCTGCCAGAGGTCCGTCGATGGGGCAAGCCTTGAGATAGGGTCTACAGATATTTACATTCAAAGCGCCGCCTGCTGTCTGTACGTGACCAGACGCGAAGACGATAAGAATGACAAAGACATGAAGACTGGAAATGTCCTGGTGGCCTCTAAGTGTTGATATGTTTCTACTGCAGCGTTATCTTGTGTGTAACCATCTGGTGAAAAAACACTCAACTCGTCTTTTCAATTTGAATTGGAAAAGGACAAAATGTCTTTGAGGCTGAATCAACATTTTCCCATTATTTCCATCTGTGACATCTTTGCAAACACAGTCTAAGGAAGCGATGCAGGTCCTTGTCTCTGTTGTTAAAGTTGCGATTAATTACTGAATTCTGGGTCATTGCTATGAATATCCTGTTTTCAGTTTCACTAGCTGGGCTACTTTTATTGTAGAGTTAGTTAAAGAGATAAAATATACAGTTTTTCATGGTTATCTAAGAATTCTTAATATTTTGGGTTGCACTACACTTGATTTATCTCCCAAGACCCTGACAGGATCTCACATGAGGTGACCCCCAAGGAAGTGGATCAATGCTAAATGTTCTCTATATATCAAATGTCCTGTCACTACAACCTCCACGTCCACCTGTTCCCATAACATCGAGGACAGGATCAATACGGCGAGCACGCTGCTCATTTTTACATTTAATTAGCGGAAGCCGATTCAAGTGAGTTTAAGGAGTTAACCAAACTACTATATTAAACTGTGGTGGTAAACATGCATCACACAATCACAACTGTGAACTCCGGACAGAGAGCACTGGAGAAAATTTCTCCATTATCCGTAGTTCCATTTTTGGAGGTAATTATTAATGTTGGGAGCAGTTATTAGATATATTTAGGTATCCCAGAAGCTATTATCTTAGTAAATGTGAGTCACAGCAACTTGCTCTGGCCTTTTAGATTGATGACCTTTTAAGTTCTTTGAAGTTAAAAGTAAAATACACTCGCACAGTTAAGGTCTTGGGGTCTTTGGGGATCCACAAGATTTTATAATATTGTCAACAAGCTATATATTTCCACAATGTATTCTTGCACTTTTTGTCCTGGTATTTTACTCAAGTTGCCAATTATAATAAAAACAGTGCTGTGTGAGTAAGACAATGTAATTAAACACTTTTTATAAAAATCACACCACACCTAATAATCTTATCACGTTATGTGATTATAGCAGGTTCTGTATTCATGAGTCATCAGCAACACACACTTGATCTCACTCACATGGTTTTGATGAACCTGTAAAAATGTTCTTACCAGTCTCCATCTATAACTTAAACACCAAACGCATAGTCTCTGTTAGCTGGAAGCCTCGTATCTCCAACACATCAGCTTTTCCACAACTGAGACTAGTTTTCTTTAAATGCTTGATTAAAATGTGTTTAATGTATCATTCATTTGTTTGTGGGAGTACATCACATTTGTTGAGAGTTTTGATGTCTAAACTCCCATATATTTCTTTGTGTATGTCACTGTGGTCAGTGATGATTTTAAATGCCTTTGTGACCTTGAAAAGATCTTGTTCGTGTGGCTGTGTCCTGAAGACACATTCCCACACAGCATTTATTGTACTTGGCCAATAAATTGATTCTTATTCAAGCCTATATTTTGCCCCATTCTTGTCTAATCTTCAAAATCTAGTCAAATTGGCAAGTGTAACCTAAGTCTGTCTCTCTGAGACGGCAACGAACAGCCAGGTAAGGAATGGGATGGTCTGAGCCCTGCGGGAAGAGAGGCAGGGAGAGCATTTTATCTGAGAAGATTACTGAAGGCAGCCATGCCCTCTCTCCTCGGCGGCCTGGGCGTCCTCGCTTTGATCCTAACTCCCTCTGAATGGTAATCACTTGGGAAAAGGTCCCAATTATCTCCCTGAAACTCTCAGATGTACAGTGTCCCTGTTGCTCTGCCACAGCCTTGGACAGAAACACAGATACAGACAGGCACAGCAACACCTACATAAGGTTTGCGAGTACACACATACTTTAAAATCAACTACACTCATTCCCCAACCCCTACACAGACCTTAAAGAAACATTTTAACATTTTGGGTAATGCCTTTGTTTGCTGTCTTACAAGGAGGTTATTGGAGAAGAAAACTTTCATCTTTGTGTGTTCGGTAGGCAGACTGGTCCAGGATGTGTTCTGCCTATCTTAGCACAAACACTGGGAGAGTCAGCTAGCATCCAACAGCAATGGGAAAAATATTCTTTCATTCATGTTGTAGCATGGCAGCTAATGAACTAGCCAACAACACATCCAAGAGTCACCTGAGTTTTGTTCAGAATTTGGAAATTGTGCATAGCTTACGATGGGAGAGGACTTCTGATGTGCTAATTGTTAACTATAGCTTGTTAAAGAAAAATGTTTCGTGTTAAATACACAAGATACAACATGCAAATATGACCGCTGGGGAGTCGCTGAAGGCACCTTTAACATAGCTAGACTAGCCCCCCTTATAATGTTTCTGCTAAGACAAGCTGACCAACATCCTGGGGCAGTTTCTATGCTAAACTTACAGAAGTCAAATAAATACCCATGTTCTCATCAGTAAACAAGCATATTATTAATATCATTATGTGACAGTATTACTTTAACTGTCACCTTATCTCAACACTTCAATGGTAACCTTAATTCCTTAATTTTATTTTACTTCTCCGTGTACATAAAATGTTAAAGCCATCACATTTACTTCGGTTCTAGACTACATTTGAGAAATTGATTTCTCTTTCTCTCTTTTCCAAGTTGACAGTACCTACAAAATAACATATTTTCTCTACATGCTACATCTTCCTTAGGGCAACATACAAAAAATGTCACAGATGTCGGCTTTAATATTTTGTTTTATATTTACTTTCTCTAACTATTGCTTCATTGTGCTGTTTCGTATACATTTGTTCTAAAAAGTGATGAATAGGTTTCATCTGTTATCAACCTTATTCTGCAAATCCTTCTTACCAACCAAAGATATAATTACCAGAAAAAAATAAACTCACTCAGCAAACATGAAGGTGTAAGACATACTTGTTCTCACAAGGACAGTAAAAAAACACGCACACACATACTGATAAATACAGACACATACACACAGCAAACACATACAGTGACTTGACCTCAAACCCACATGAACTGTGTCCTCTCACTTTGGAAAGTGTCTTGGACTAGACAGTCGAGCCATGCCATGATTACCCTGAAGGCACAAAGACAAAAAGCACAAGTACTCACTCAGCAGGTTGCCGCCAAACATCTTCTGCCTTGACTAACTAGGAAATGACATGTTTTCAAATACAGGTATCTTGCCTCATCAAAGCCCTGCGGTTGAAAGCAAAAGCGCAGCTGAGCTGATGGATCAGAGAGCAGGGTTGGCAGGTGGTAGGTTGGCAGGGGGTGAAATCTATCTCTAAATCTAATTTTACGCAGGAGGTCCGGAGATGGTATCTGTGATAGTGAAGTGGAGAATGGTTGATTGAGATAAAAGACGCTGCCTTGGCTTTGAAGGCTGGCTGATTATGACTGGGCAGCAGATCAGAGGACAGCGAGAGAGAGTAAAATGGATGAATGGATAGATAGGTAGATAAATGGGCATTGCTGGGTAGGTGTGCGGACACTGGATGGATGGTGTGTGGGCACTGATATATCCGGGTGGCAACACTTTACATACCAGAGGCTTTTCACTGCAGGATCTCAGAAAGAGATATAAACAATTCCAGCAGGCAAGGAGTTGTGCGATCGCCAGGGTGTTTTGCCATCGATAAACTATTTTCCTGACAAAACGTTACAAATCTCTAAACAGCCAAAGGCCTCAGAAATATTCAGAGTTCTGTTGCACCATTGCCTGGTACATCGGGGACAAGGCTTTTCCCTGAGTCACTTCTCATAATGTGATTTTCGCCCTTGAAAATGTAATCACACCCTTAAAATAAGGCTCGCAGTGCACTAATCCCCTCCAGTGTGCCTAAGTGCTGCAGTGAGATAAAAAAAAAACACACTGAATCACTCATCCTTTTTTATGACCGTATTAATTGTCCTTGCTTTTCAACAGTATCATGATAATCCCAAATAAGCTGGAATGCATCATCATTTTCACAGAAAACAAAAAAAAGAAGAAAAATAGCTTAGAAACATGGATTTACCTGTAACCTCAGTAGAGACCAGACGCTTGGCCCTAACTTATAGAGGCCAAAGTCTGATACTTGATTTTCCAATTTCAATTTCCAAATTTTTGTGTTAGCTTTGCACTCTGAAGTGGGTACTTAATTACTTTCTGTTGATTACATTTTGATAGAAATTAACATCTACTTGTCATTTTCACATTGGTGTATTGTTATGTTTCTACAGCAAAAATTACAAGTTACCTCTCACTTAAAAATTCATGGAAATTACAAGCCTTTCCTGGAGTCTCCACTCTGTATGATGCAAACCTAGACAAATCCACTGAAATGTATCAGCAGAAAATTTCAACAAAACGAAGAGTACACAGCTACGCTAGCGGCTCTGTGAGCCTGTACTTGGACACAGCAGTGTTTTGAGCTAAGTGCTAATGCCTGCATGCTAACAAGCGCACAATGACAAGGATAAAATGCTGATGCTAACCATCTTAGTTTAGCTTATTGGACAAGTTTAAATTTGACCGATGATGCAGCTAGATGAAAAGTCAGGGCATCTCCAAAGTGATTGCAATTCATCCTGAGGTGGACATGAATGTGTGAACCACATTTCATAGCAATCCATCCAATAATTCTCAAGTGGTTCACTCAAAGCATAGATGCAACCCTCATGGTGGCACTACAGGAACTTTCACAGGATCACCAAAGGTATCAGGATAAATCGTCTAGGATCCATGATTTTGTTTCTTTCAAGTACATCTTGAGATATTTCACAGGATAAGTGAACATTCTGACCTTCTGGTGGCACTAGAGGAAAAGTCAGAGGGTCACCAAAGTCAGTGGGATTCATCCTCTGGGTACGCTGAATGTATGGCCCAAAGTAGTGGCAGGCTGACAGACTGACATTACCATTCCTGAAGCCATGCATATAGCAAAATATAAAAATGTCTCATACTAAAGCTAGTTCAGCCTCCTCACATAAATTGCGATAGTCACTAGAACAGCCGGTTGGCTCTTGATATTGATGCAACAACAGCAAACTGTGGCTTCCTGACAGCATAAGAGCTGCTTTTTTGTCTACATGTACTGTATATGGGATGCCAGATGTTAGTTAGCATATACTGTAGAATGCATGATTGCTGGGGCCGTCAACTCGAATTGACAAGCATATGCTCTTTTCAGAGGAAGTTGTGGGTCTATTTTTGGTCACGGGAACAGCAGTGTGATTTTTGTTTTTCTCCCAGCATGTCAATCAAAGTCGTCAATAGAGTTGTACAAGACAACTGTACAAGACAACTGTGACTTTTTTTTTCTATACCTGCACATTTGAAATACATGCCTGCTTGTTGCAGTGGCTTAAAAATACAGCGGGCGCCCAATTTCTCGACTTCCCTTTATATGTGAAATAACACAATGAAGAGCAGAATAAACTAGAGGAAAAGTCACTGGGATTCATCGTCTGGGGACCATGAATGTCTGTACAAAATTTAATGGAAATCAATCACATAGTTGTTGAGGTATATTAGCGGGAACCAATGTGTTGACAATGCCATCTGTAGAGCTACCATGGGTAAAAATCCATGACCCTATCGGTATCTCATTTGAATCTAGTAGGTGTAGGTGGTCTGAAAACGCCCATTCATAATCATGATGCAATTAGTGTACTGTGTGTACAGAGTGTACAGGTGTGGCAGATGGATGTCTGTCACTGATATATTGGACTGTCAGTTTGCCTTAAACACTCTGCAGTTGTTGTCTTGTGACGTGGGGTCGGTATCCCTATGGTGCTCATTCTGCGTAGCTGGCAGCGCTGGCCTTGATAGCTGTACCTGATACCTCAGCTTCTCTATTGTAATTCCCCTCGCTTCAGATCAGCTCATCTCGCCTGTGATTACACAGAGGGCAAATAGGAATCCTTGGATTCTTACAAGCACACACAAGATCATAAAGGCAATTAAAATATTTATGAAAACACACGAGTTCATGCACACAGCATACAGAAGATCTCATCTGCTCCAGATTTATATGTATACATATGCACAAAAGCGCACAGACTCATATATAGTATGCAGTCACACGCATGGATGCAACATCCAAGGTGGCACATATTCATGCATGCACACATGCTTACAAGTATTGTATTCTGTTCTCATTATTTTCATTTTGTGCTCAGGGCAACTGCTGAATGCTCTTTTGTTTCGATTACAGTATTGATTTTGTAAGTGTAACTGTGGGGAGTCGCACTTTCTGCTCCCTGTGTTCTTTACTCTGCACCAAACACATGTTTTGAGAGCACCAGGTTGCTGCTCTGTTGTGCTTCTGTTTGGCTTAAAGCCAGTTGTCCGAGAGCATGGCATCTTTCCAGAGCACACCTGCCCTCTGAACCCCTGGACAGCCCGGCTAGCACCAATCACAGTCCCTCAATGCATCATTAGTATATGGACTGACCTTTGCATCAAAATACAAACAACAACTTATTCAGGTCAAGTCCCCTTAAAGGCATCTGCACTGCGTTGAATTAAAATCTGTGACAGGATGATGGATAATCCACATATGGGAGCTGGCCCAGACTCAGTCCGCTAACCAGTGCTCCTTGCCTCTGGGTAGAGTTAGACTGCCGGCACAGAGATGCCCTATTTCTGCAGGAAATAAGGAGGAATGAGAGGGAACAGAAGTGAAAAAAGGGAAGCCCTGGATGTGATCACCTTGATAACAGTGGGGGCTGGGAACAGGGGGTATTAATGTGAAGAGGAGAACAGTAGGCTGCAGGTTTAACAGAGATTTACCACCCCAGTAGAGCACCTGAGCCCCACCAACAGCCCCAAATGAGCCCTTCTAGTTGGACTGATTTGGCTGACCAGTGCAGCCTCTGCCAGCATGCAGCCCTGGAGGAATGAGAAGAAAGGATGTAAGGAGGAAATGGGAGGAGCTGGAGATGCTGTCTGGCTGCAGATGAGCTCTATAGTTAACAAGAGCTGTTAAACCTGTTAAACTACTCTTCTTATCTTAACACCAGGAAACAGATCACTAAACTCCTTTGTTTAAATCAGATTCTGGAGGTAGAAATGTGTCCTAGCAAGGAACTTAGCTCCAAAAGTGATGTTTTCAGGCTTTAGGAAGCTATTAAGAGGCACTGATGCTTGAGAAGAGAAGAACCCGATTTTTAACCCCGCTTTTGGAACATTTGATTTCCCAAAGGTGAAAGATAATTTTGTGGTTAAAATGTAAATTTTGTTTTTGTAAAATACTAACTGTGGGAAATGTTGCATCTTGTTTTACAATACTTTTGTTACGTCCATGACTGTAAGACCCTGTGAGCAGAAGTCTGTGGTGTCAAACAAACCCAATTCCCAAGAGTCACTAGTCTAAGCAATAAACATCACAGTGATGTTGCAGAAAACTTATTTTCAGGTAGTTTCTGTACATCTTGTCCAGAGCAGTGAGTTTGAACAGTTTCATACTTTTCCTCGTGTCTCGTCTAAGCACATTTTGTATCTTTATTAGTCCATTGTAGCCGTGTTGAGTTATATGTATTCTGCTGTCTCTGCTGCCAACAGACTGTAAAATGATAAGAACTAATAACTGTAAAGCTGACAGGCATCAACAGAAACTAGTGGGATTGTTATTCAGAGCCCCACCAGTATCTGGATAAGCTTCATGTGTCTAAAAATGCACTGTTTTAGCAGGAAACTGACACCAGGCAGTGAGTAAACCACAAATATCTGTCTTGTACTCAGTTGCAAAACATTCAGATTACGTTAGATTGAGTGACAAACTACAGGACGTAAACCGTGGGTGACCATGGCACATCGGGACCTGTGTGACGGGTGTGTGATCCCAAATTCACTGTAGAAGCAAAATATACATAGTGCTTTATGTTCTGTTTTAAAAAGTAAATAGTAACTTGACCAATTATACAAAAATACAAAATACAAAAACCTTAACAATCAGTTATGACAGCTACAACTCTGTCTAGATGTATATTGCTGTTAACTTGGCTGTTAAATACACCTGGTTGATAGGCAAGAAAACTCTACATACATATATTGATGCAACAAGAGTGTCAACCAGGCAAGAGCCAATCACACTCGTTTTAATGCCCACAGCAACCGAAGCACAGAGTTGTACAGGACTGCAATGCTGATCAGTCTTGACAGCTCAGGCATTAATGTTATGCCCATAATAAAAAGCTGCAAACAAACCTATTCTGTACTGAGCAGCAGGAAATGATATAAGAGTGTGATAGTGTGCAGTAGCACCGGCGCCAAAAACCACCTGTCCAGTTGGATCAGAGTGCAACAATGCAACATTCCCACTGAGCTACAGACTTATGAGAGGCTGCCCTGCTACTTTGTATCTGCATGTGTGAGCGCAGCGCAAGAGACTACAGTAAAGCACTTTGAAATGCCTGTGTTTAAAATGTACTATATACATAAAGCTGCCTTGCCTTACAGCCACGCCAGAAGCAGTGAGAGGCTGTACTTAGGTATAGCATGCTAACATGCGTACAATGGCAATTTTCACTATCTTATTTTACCATGTAAGCATGCTAATATTTGCTAACTAGCAAGTAAAGCAAAGTACAGCTGAGGCTGATGGGAATGTCACGAGTTTTGCAGGTTTTTAGTCATTCACCAAGCTACTGGACAAATAAAACGTTGACCTGATGATGGCGCTAGAGTCACCAAAGTCAGCAGAATCAATATTCTAGGGATCAAGAAAGTCTGTACAAAATACCAACGCAAACGATCTAGTTGTTGAGATATTTCAGTCTGGAGTGAAGCTGGACCGACCAACAGACTGACATCTAAAGAGCATTGCCACTAGCACGGCTACATCAGGTCCAACTGAACACACCGACATGAAGGAGCTGGAAGGATCTGGAATTGTCTATTTTTATACAAAGAAAAACCTGTGTTACCTAAGCCACTATCGCAATTTCTTTTTGAATCCCACAATTAAAACTTTGTGTTCACAGTGAAACGTTGGCCTTGAGCAATCTTTGTGGATGTACAGTCGTTTATAATGTGCAGAAAAAAAGGGGCATTGTGTGATTACAGGGTTGAAACTTAATGCAAAAAGAAAAAAATGCCTTGAAGTGTTATAAAACAGAGGGTTGCATATGCCAGACGTCTCTGGGAGAAGGTATGCACAGACATTTGTTAACAGCTTTGTCAGTTCTGCGAGATAGATGCCTAACAATGCTGGGTGTGGTGTGGCCTCAGGTTCCACGGTACGACGGTGTCAACAAATCACAATGGGAAAAAAATGTATAAAACTATGTTTAACAGAAGTTATTTCATGGTGCACAAGCTGAGGAGATGGTTGGTAGCACATCCACTTGTAAAGAAACTTCACACTTCCACATTCTTAAAGAATCATAAGTGAGATGTTTTGTTTGGGTTTGTTTACTTTAGTGGGTCATCTTTGTTGTTTTGATATCAGACATGTTGACGATGACTTTTTTGGGGCTTGGCTGTTATCACACTATACAGTCACATTCTTAAAACTAACTGACAGGCAGCAAGAGAGATTGTTACTAATGCCCACAGGATACTGGATGTGCTATGTGTATCTGTAAAAAAAAATAAAATAATCCACTAGCTACGCCTGAAACTAGTCGCCAGTAAACCACTAAGCACTGCCTTGTATTCATTAGTGGGCCATTTTGTGTAGTCTCTGCCTGGCGGCTGGGCTTGGCTGTATCGCTGGTGAGTGACAGGTTGGTGACAAGGCCTTCATAACCATCATGGGCACAGGAACCCCGAGTCATGGTAGGTCCCAATCCGCTCGGTGTATGTTGTGCGGCCCAGATCTGTCCCAGCCGTCTCACTGCTTCTCAGCTGTGACTGGGTAGCGAATCCAGTGCCAGACGTGATAAATATTCCATCTGCTGAGAGGCCGTTTCCCTCCCTGATCCCCCTGCAGAATGAGCCATGAAAAGACCAGCTTGTCTGCTGTCTGTCTCTGTGTGTGTGTGTTTTCCTCAGAGCCTTGTCACTCTCTCTGTCTTTAAGTTTGTCAATCTATCTCGTCTGTCTGCTCTTCTGGGCAGTGTCTGTCCGCTGTCTGTCTGTCTGCATGTCTCTCTCCTTGTCTGTCTGTTTGCTTGTCTATAAACCTGCCTACTATGGAATATTCCATCGTTATAAAAGGTGTACTTGAAAACAGGGGTTACTGCACGAGTCTACAAAACTAAGCTTACAGATACAAACCCCTGTTTTTAAGCACAGTCTACCTGTGTTGTATTCCTCTTCTGCCCCATGGTACATCAGACTGTCTAGATGTCTGTCTGAATACACTATGAGCATGAATCCCACATATTTGTCGAGCCTCATTGATATGGAAATTTGAGTATGTCATATGTTATCTGAATATCTGCTTTCCTTTGTGTGGTGATGAAAAAAAGTCCCTTTGTCTTATAACTTCATCCTCACTTCTCTCCTATTTTATTATGCCGCACCCTTTGAGGGACATGGGAATATTTATTACTTCTATATTCTCTGCACTGTTGGTCTGCCCCCAGAGGTCCGTACTTTTGATGGCTTGTTATGTTGTTGATCGATGCATTTAAGCTTATTCAGCTGAGAAAAACTCACTAAAAGTCATTGTGGATAAGACTGTCAGCTAAAGCATCTCTGCCATGTCCTCTGTTTGACTTCTTTCCATGTTCCTGCTAGTTTACCTGTTCGAATGCCAAGTCTGTCTATACAATGTCCAGTGTGCTTCTCATTCGTCTCATTCACTCAAGTGTCTGCACGCAATGACGGCTGCTGCTAACTGTGTGGAATATTTTTGGAGAAGGGCCCAGGCAGCCAGCAGTGAAATCTGCATGGGGACTAAAAGACAAAGCAGGTTCCCCCAAGAGAATCAGCTCCACTTCATGCACATCTTATAATTTAGCAGTAGAAAGACATAGCAGGATATGCTGCAGCGCAGGGACATAGTATTCCTCCGAGTTGATGCCACTCGGCGGGTGACCTTCAGCGCTCTCACTGTAAATCCTTACATTCATCTGGTGCATGCACTATCTCAATGTGACAGGGAGCCAGAGCTTTGATAGCGACTTCTATTCAAAGTTTAATGATATTCAGGGCTCAGACTAAGTCCTCGGATGGAAGTGTGGCCCTAACCTGTCCTCACATTCCTGATCTTGATGTACTGGGGGGCTCAAGGAGGAAATGTACCACTAAAGGTGACACTTTGGGGAGTAGATTTGACTCAGTGAGCTGTGGGGGTGACAAAAGTTGATCCAGTAGCCCAGGCTGAACAGATAAGGTGTTTCCACAATCTCCGCAGTTAACTGGGTTTCACTTGACCAGTTTTATTGCAAAAGGAGATCTCTGTGATTTATAAAATGCAACGTCAAGTCTTTCTTTAAAAGGAGCACTGGGTAGTATTTTTACAGTGTCATAGACAGGAAAATCTGCAGGGGGTTAATAAGGTTGGTGGTGGTGCTGCAGGGTGCTGTATTCAAAGACATGTGTAGGAGGACTCCCATCAGTGTTGTTGCTGTTCCTTCTAGTTATCATGAGAAAATCAAGAACATTTAAACCACTTTCAGTAAATGTCTGGGTTTGTTGGGAAACGGTGGATGAAAACTAACCCCCATGCTTTAGAGCCTTCAGACATGCTACCAGTACTGCATCCAAAACATGTTTCTCTATCTCTGTAGAGATCCATTAGAAAAGTGCAAACAGGGGTTTAAATGTCACTTCTTCTAATTTGTGTCTTGGTGAAGGTGGAAAGTGACAAAGTACATTTACCCAAGTACTGAATTTAAGAACAGGAACACTGTTAAAGGTTGGCATATATCAAGATAATACCTTAACTGTTGGAAGTTAAGTAGGACCTCCCTTTCACTACTAACACGTGTTCACTGTTCACATGTAATTAGTAATGGAGTAACGTTAGCTACTTTTAAATGAGTTAATACTACTACTTCTTTCACTGTTGGTTAAAAGTTTGAGAAACACGGTTTGCGCTGACAGGAGTGAGTGAAGGCCTCAGTATGGACAGGTTAGGGTTACAAACAACCTTGAAAACCGTGCAAAACTCATTGCTGTCGTGCCATGATAGCTAATATGTGGACATTTTAAGTATTTAGAGATAAAGCAACTTCCTTGTCACCACTAAAATGACTGTTATGGGGTAACTCTGTACATGACTCATCCTCACATTTAAAAAAGAAAATGTTCTAACTCCCTTGCAGGCAAGTAGAGATGGAGAGATGACCGGTGTGTGTCCCAAACCATAAAAAAGGCAACATGGGTTAATAGCAAAGAAGCCCAAGTAAGCACAAGTAATGTTAGCATAAAAAAGTACCGTTAGCATAAACTTCCTGCTGCACAAGTTTAAAGCACAGAACCCCTCTGTCTCTCTTTATGACTGCAGGATTTTCAACCCAGCTTTTGTCTTTAGTTCACTTCATATGAACCAGGAAGTAATACAGACAGACAGGATCATATACATTTCAGAAATGAATAACAACAATAAGAAGCTTTCACTTTATTTGTGTCTTGTAGACTTATTCTAGCCACTTGCTAATTTTTTTTAAGGTAATTGGGTTTCTTTACTCCATAACCTACAATTCTGCATGAAGACATCAGCATGCCTGAGTTACTTGATACATTTCAGCAGCAGGAGAGCGATTGCTTAATGCACTCAGTGCCGCTGGGAGGTCTGGTGGCTTAGATTGCCTCAGAGTCACTTACAAGACAACAAAAGGTTTTTCTAACAAGAGTGTGTCTTTAATTATTCAAAAATGACAAATAAGTACTCTTTGGTGCCCACCATCCCTGCATCCTCCACAAAAGACATCAGGGAGATGTCGTTAAACTTTAAATTCACCGTGACGTTTCCCTCGTGCTGCGCCGGGTGGTAAAAACCCTTTCATCGTATCAGTGTCTCTGTTTCTATCCAAGTGTCTGTTAGCCTCCATTAAAAACAGAAAGCAGGAATCCTGCTGGTTGGTAGTGAAAGAGGAGAGGGAAATGTGTGTTGTTCTCTGTCAGCTGTGCAACAGTAAAGTAACTGAAAGCACCACTTTAAACTCTTGTGTTTTAACTCAACACAAAGTCCATTTGTGGCCGAGCAACAAAGAGGTCCCCTCTTGAGATGATTATTTTTGGAGCAATATCCAAGGATGTGCTAATATCAACTTTGCTATGATCAAACTTTGTTATCCATAATATGCTTTACTTCTATATCAATGAGCATATATTTCAAAGGCACTGCCATATTTTACTCCCATTAGTTGTCTGGCTTTAAAGGAAAAATGCTTAACTTTTTCCTATAGGAAGCTGTATATAGGATAGCTGCAAAGCTATCAGTAGCTTCGAGAGGTCACGTGTTTACATCCCCAGACTGGCAAAAAACATCTGGTGAGAGGCATTTGGGGTGCTGTTGGTGTAATCTTGCAGTTTTGACTATCACTCCTCTCAGTGATGGTAACAGTTTACTCACACACTTAATTGCTGTGATCTGCAGGATCACTAGGATAGAGTCCAACAGGGCAAAGAACACCAGCTGTCAGATGATGACGTGAGTACAAACCCCTAGTTTTAACATTTTATGTAAAACACTTTGGAAATGAAAGTGAGCACACCTAAAATTGATGTTAGAATCCTTAATTACACAGAAAATACTACACTAAGGACGGTATGTCAAAGCTGAATGAGAAAAGTGGTCTAAAACAGGGATTTTTAATGTCTGACACTGAGACTGAAGGGTTTACACACCGGGGACGCAACGAATAAACAACATGAAAATGCAAAGTGCTCAGCTGTGAATATTTACCCTATTACATCCAAAAGTACAAAAAGTAAACTAATCTGCTCACTATTCTGCATCCGTGCTGCTCCACACATCCTTGAGTTCATTGTCTTTATGTGTTTGTGTCCTTTGACATAGTACTGGATGATGAGAAACACAAAGGATCAACAGGTCCGGAGTTGTGATGTGACATCCGATCCGCACAACGTGCTTGGTTGATGCCTTTATTCACCGTGTAATATTCGCTTTCAGTGCTGCAGACAATATGTGGGTTGTGATTTTTTTTTAAAAAGGTATTCAAGTTTGATATCCAGCAATACTTAAAGTCAGCTTTTGTCTCAAGATATCACAATTGGCATTGGCCATGATGATCAAACCTTAATTTTCAGCCCTGCTGTAAATAAGATGTCCTCCTTCAGTAACAATAAAGAAAGAAGATAACACCCACTCTTACAAAATGACTGTTCGCGAATAACTAAAACTAATTAGTTTTCCCCCCCCTGACACTAGTAGATAACATGCTTTGAAACGGTTTCCAAAATGCATATCTGGCACTTTGGAAATGAACTCTTCGAGCAGAATATTGTGCATCGGAGGCGAGTAGGCAGCTGAGTTGCAGAGTGTCGTATGTGTTTTCATACTGAAGAATAAGCAGGAAGAGGGTGGAAGACTTCAAAGCAGCTTTTTCGTGCCACCAGAGTATTCCATGGATAATAGACTTAAGGGGAAGATTTATCAAACAGCACACTAGAGGACTTGAATGTGAGTGAGAGAGAGTTTGAGTGTGGCAGAGATGTGTGTCAGTGTTTAAGAGTGTGTGATTATGGATGTGTGTTCGTGTGTGTGCTCTTTGTGTCGGGATGCGCACCAGTGAATGTGCTTTCTAGGTGCGATAAAGACCGAAAGGCAGGTTCACGGGTGCCATCTTTCGTTCTAAATTTGTGAAGTGAATATGCTAATGAGTGGCCTGCCTGCCCACGCAAACGCACAGCATCTCCTTCACAAGCCGTCCACCTACAAAACAGACTCTGAGTAGGCACCGCAGGCCGCGGGGAACAGTTTATTTATGCAAACCTCTACTGTTGATCTCTGCCAACTTTGATACATGTTGAATAATTTCCATCAGCACGCAGTCATCATCCAATCCAGAGCCCTATCAGTCACAGTGAAGCGCATTGAAAAAGCATTAAGTGTACACTCATGCCCCATCATCAAGCTGCAAACGTAAACATATGAATTGACTTGATTAAGCATGACCGACATGCTTGGTAGAGTAATGGCCCAATACTTATCAATATTAAGCAGGGGGTCTTTTTTATTCCAGCATTGCAGCTAAGTCATTAATTGTGCAGTGTTCATGAAAAATATGCAAATATGCCGTTGACATTCTGATATGTAAATGATGATTTTTTAAATAATGATAGCGGAGATTATGCACTTGCTTGTAGATGGAGCCACAAAAGAGCTGTGCAAAAGGGGGGATACTAACTCCAGAACTGTATTAGAAACATTATTGCTTTCCTGTATTTTGCCATTAAACTCTCCATTTAAGACAAAAGAACAAAAAGAGCCAAAACCATTTCAGACCATCCGATTCCTCCCTTTAATCTGCTCTTTACACAAATCTAACAGCATATTTTAGTTGACTGCGGTACAGTTGTATTATTTCAAAAACGGTTTCATGCTCCAGCTACGGTCGGCTTTCTTACCAGACAATACCCCGCTGATGCCTGAGCACACACAGACATGGTGTGTAAAACTCACTGCTGATCTCAACACGGACACAAATTGTGACAAACAGTGCAGGCAGTGTGCGAGTATTGACTGAAGGTTGTGAAACTTGCTGGCGGGCGGCGATGACAGGTGAGGTCAGAGGGACCTTGCCGTGGTCCTGTGATGTGACCGGCCACTGAGACAGAGAGAGAGCTGATATAACTTCAGGGAGAAAGAGACAGGGATATATGGCCCCGCCTACACTGTAGTAGTCCATGAATAAAATAAAATAAAAATTGGCTTCATTGTGTGGTTGTAGATTAATCAGATCTGTCATTGACAAAAAAAAGCCTAGTTTAAAAGAAAAGAAAAAGAAATCTTGGCTCAAAATATGCTTTCTAGCTTTCAGCCACGTGTGACGGTCATCATGAGTGGATGAATTGCTCAGTGAGCAACCTGAAAACCGTGACAAGTGGTTGAAAGCTCATTGGTGTAAGGAGCTAAGAAAATAGGCTTTCAGGGCCCTCAAACACACTGTATGGAGATTAGCTAGCTCGTTTCCTTGGACTGCATGGAAACACTCTCTCAGTGACTTCTGCTGAAGTGCACTTGAGCAAAGCACATGGCCCTAAAACTGCGCAGCCTGCTGCTCATTGGGCAACAGCTAAAAACATTGTTTTAATACTGGAAGTTCATCCTATTCATTACTATGGTTTTATACATTTACGGTGTTCCAGAGTAACAAATATTGCAAATCTGTTTAAATCATTAAACATCATCACACATTTCCACACAATGCGGTTTGAGCCACAACGCTTTTGTCAGGGTTTGTTTTAGTCCTTCTTTGGTGTTTCCTTTGTTGAGGAACGATTACTTTACAAGTGTTCGACTTCTTTCTGTCACATGGTGCGGTGCAGTCACGTCATTTGCTAGTTGCAACATGAAGAAATTAGAAGCGCCTGGTTTGAAGCAACAGATCTCCCTGCTAATGCGTGATTAGCAGATTAACATGATTCAAAACTAAATGTACTCCTCCAATCTAAATACCTTTTCAGCATCTGGTCAGCATAATGGTGGCATTCAAATGCATCTCCTGTCAGAGACCAACACTTCAATTTCATCTGAGCAAACAGGATGAATCTGCATCTCAGCCAGGGAGGACGAGACTCTGCTGCAGCATTCAGTCTGTGATTCAGCCCGAGAAAACCTACAAATCTCGTATTTGTACAAAACCAGGAGAGGATTTAGGAGACGGCAAAAGGAGGGAAAATAGGATTTGACAGGCAAAAGAAACCGGATAAGGGCAAATGGAGAGAAAGGTCATAGAGAGAAAAATTGAGAAAGAGAGAGAGCGCAAAACAAAGAAGTTTAAGGTGGAGGAGAGTAAAGGTGAGAAGAGGAATGATAGCGCAGAGGCTTAATTACAGGTCTGTCCCCTGTTATTCAGGTCAGACCATCATTCACAGCCAATGGACAAGCAGCTGTGTGTGTGTGTGTGTGTGATTTTAGGAGGGGTGGGCAAGCAGCCACCAGCTGCACAGAAAGTCCATAACCTTATCACTGCTAGGAGGGTCAACGATATGAACTCAAACTACTGTAAATAATATGCCCATTGTGAGGGCACAGGGGGAGAGACGAAGAAAGAAGAAAGAGAAAAGATATAAAAATAGATGGACAGAGGGGTGACAGAAAGGGCAGGGGAGAGAGGAAAAAGTTATAGGGCATGAGTTAATATAACTTCATCTGAACTTTATTTTTATCTGTCTGAAAGAAATTGAACCCACTCTTCTTCATTCCTCCTTCCTAAAAACCCTTGAAAAGGTGATTTTCTGCACATTTACACCTCTAACAGAAGGCTGAGAGAAGGTGTTGCTTCTATTTTTTGACCAGGGCTGACCAGGGGTCGACAGAAAGAAACGTACCAACATCCTGTACCTTTATTGGGAAGAGTGGCTGAATTGGTTGAGAGAAAAAGTTAATGAGTATCAGAGTACGAGACAGAAAGGGGGGAAGAGCGAGATAACGTAACTTCACGGAGAGAGAGATAGAAGGACATATTGTAATATAGCACAGAAAGAAAAAGAGAGCTTATAAAACCTCAGGGATTGAGATGGGAGGATGAGTACACTCTATATAACCACGGCTCTGAGAGAAGACAGAAAAGACGGAGTGAATAAAACCTTAACGGCTCGAACAGAACATGAGTACACTCTGAATGCCAATGCTTCATATTTACAGCTGTAACTTTCTACTTAGAGATGAACAGTTGAGATGTACAGTATGTTACTATGGTGATGCTGCATGGTGAGGGACAGAGAAACAGTGATGGGAAGAAGAACCAAGAACAAGACGAAATACAGGATTTGGGGAGTGATGTCAGAGTAGACACGGAACAGAAGCTGTGGACAATAGATGGGAGGGGTAATCCCAATCATGAAGCACACTGCAAGCCCTCCTACCCTCCTCTTCATCACTTGTCCTTTAGATGACTCAACTCACCGCCATCTGACTGGTAACATTTATTAAGCTAACATAAAAAAGCCTGCATGTGGAAGTCAGTCTCACTCCTTTTCGTTTTATTGACACTGGCATTCCCACTGCACTATATACAGTAGTGCTGTGTAGTAAACAGTAGTGTAAAGGTGCAACTGTGTATATGAATGAGCACATTATTGGGGTTAATTTAGGTTTTTAGGCAACACATTCTTGCCACGACTTGGGAGAGATACATATCATACTATACCTTGGGCGCCAATCAATCATAGCTCGCCATCTTTCACAACTTGCATCCTTTGAATAGGTGATTGGGAAGGATGTGCTGGGGACTGGGTTGGTATAGGAATGCTGAATGCGCACTGTAGTGTTTCGCCTGCTGGCCCCATCCACGAGTTCCCGCTGACATACTATACTGGATAAAAGAAGAGCTTCATGTTGTGTAATATTGTGTAATTGTGTAGTAAAAAGTAAAGCGGCTGTCTTGTTTTACGTGTTGTGTGCACTGGTTTCCACTTCATTTATAATATAAAATGTACACTTGAGTTGCATGGGGGGGAAAGGGGAACATATGTCTGTGAGTTGCTTTCAGACAGCATCTATATTAAATCTGGCCACTGTGCACACTGATAATGGTTCCGCCCTTCAGCTCTCGATAGCTTTGCGAGTTGTTACCTGGACAAACATCTTGCATGTGGTGGGGAGGCCGGCAGGCAAAGTCTTGAGAAATCATTTCCAATTTTTTTAAATTTTAATTTTAATCATTCAAGCTCATCATTCAACAAATCATCTCTCTTTCAGCTACAATGTCAGGCTGTATTATACACAATCAAGTAAATTCAACAAATTATCACCAGAGCAAAATCAGCTTGATACTTGCTGATGGCTCTAATTCAAGAGCATGCTTTGTTGATTTATGAGCGTATTCAGTGTTCATTTGTTTGCAGAAATTATTAAATTATACTTGCTAAACAATGAAAGAAATGTACAAATCAACCAAAACAAGGAGGCAGGCTGTTTCTTGTTGACTTGTGAATGAAAATGAGGGCATTAGATCTATGAGGAAGTGATGGCATCTTGTGCCTGCAGAATAAATCATACCTCAAAATAAACATTGTCTTCTCGCGTGGCAGAATCCAACATCTGCAGTAAGTGCATACCTCAGATTAAAAACACAAGAAAACCGAGTTCAGGTGGGTTTACCCCCCGCTGGCTCTGCTCAAAGCTGCAAACACCTACAGCAGTTAGTTTTTTCTGTCAAAAATAACATGCTCTCATTAAAATGGTTTTCTGGAGGAATGAAAATGCTTGTTTCTTTTTTAACAGCTGTGTGTCTCTGAACTTTACACTAAGGTGTTGAATGGATTTCACAGGTCCTGCACCCCCGTGACATTTTTTCTCTACCTGGAAACAGGTCCATGTACTTACAGCAAAAAGAGGCATGATAATCACCAAGGTTGCACCTGGTAGACTTTTCTGGGAATTATGTGCTTGCAGTAGGCTTGAGAGAGTAAAGCCGGCAGGGGAGCTTTGTCATTTGTATCCAGGCAAAATGCTGCTGAAATAAACACTTTATGTCACAATATCAGACAGAAAACATACATTTATGCAAAGTCTTTTGTTTAGAACGGAAGGACAAAAAAATCAACAACTCATAACTCACCTAAATGAATCTCAATGCATACTTTCCATTCACATGACAAAAAGAAAAACACCAAAACTGCAGCTCTGGCCCAGCAGGGAACATTATGCACAATGGTGAATGCCCTGTTAGTCTGTGAAATGAGTGCAGCATGTGCGATGCTTCTGCAGGGTGTAAATGAAAAGCCATTCTGTTGCCAGAGTTACACCATTACTCCATTTGGCAGCAGTGTGTCAGTGATTCTTTGTGTATTTCCATGTCTTTGATTTGTAAAGCATGTATGCATACATGTGTCTGTTAAGTGTGTGTGGGCATAAGACCATGCAGACTATGAATGTGTGTGTTTATGTATCTAGCTGTAGTGCCCACATGCATGTTTGCTTGCTGAAATGAACTTTACACCCTTATATGAGTGTTCAAATATCACCAAGTGTGACCAAGCGTGTGTAGCATGAAATAAGCAATATAATAACTCATTTTAAAACTGTACACATAGTGTATATCTATTGTTGCAAATGTCACAGCTGTAGGGGGAAAAAGTATTTTTTTTGCATTTAAATTATCGGTGGTCAGATTTTTGTTGACGCTTTTCAATTTCCTGTAACAGCCACAGCCTCAGTACATGTACACATGATGTGATTTCACAAGACGGATAGTTTACCGTCTTCACCTTTTCTATGAGAAGCCAATAATAGGTAAGCAGGACTGCAACATGCCCCAAAAGGAGAAAATATGAAGAAATATTAATATATTAATATAATGAAGTAATAAAGTGAATTAGCTTGAGTTGAGTTAATGTTGCAGCTTGAGAATCACTTACAGGTAAATAGATCAGGTTATTCATTATTTCATCAGCAATATGACTATTTCAATCTATCTATCTATCTATCTATCTATCTATTAGCTTAAAACAATCTCAAAATCTAAAAGAATACAAGGTGCAAAGTGGCAGAGACTGCTTTAGTGTGTTCCAGCTGGAAATATGTTTAAAGGTAACTTTAGCACAGGTTAAATAGGTATTATGGATTAGGATTTTTTCCCCCACCATACTCAGCAATAGCAAAAATCTTATCCAAACTTCATAGTCAAGTCAACTATAGTCAAGCTGCAGGATTCATTTTTGTGCAGAGAAAAATAAAGGGAAATTATAAACGTGCCACAGGTAATATAACTTGCATTTCTGTCTTATTAACATACAAATATGGCTGAATGTAGACAACATGACACCACACTGAAATATTGCCAGCTATAAAGGAGATCAGTCAAACACACTTATGCCAAATTGACTATTTATAGCAAATGGTTATACAGTTTAGTCAAAAAAGGCTGTGCTCTTTTATGGAGCTCTCAAAGAATTTGAAAAGCAACAAGGATTCTGCTGAAGAACTAACCAATAAAAACATACAGGAATATTAAATCTCAGTGAAATCAACAATATCAAAAACACAAAGCACATAAGGAAGAGGCTGTGGCAGTGGGGTGGAGAGAGCTCTGGCAGCAAACAGCGCTGGAGTGTATCAACCGAGCGACATTGAGACATGACGGATTGTAATAGCTGCACTGGACACCTGCATGAATATGATTGGATGTCACCAGTCAGCTGGTAGCCAGATATCTGGTGAAAGAACCAGTGATTACGAAGCAGCTGAAGTCAGCCGGCTAATGCAAGCGCAACTTTACAGCTCTGCCCGAACTAACGGCTTCCATTTGGATTCTCTCAAACCTCAAATATAAATGAGGGAGGCTGATTGGAAATATCAAACAAGAAAAAAAACTAATGCAAAACATCAGCTTATTTATTCCTCGATGGCCAGTAGCCTCAATAACCCAGAATGCAACACAGTCAGGTGATATGTTGTTATTGTAAGGGTGTAGCTTTCACTTCTTGTCAAACTGGAGAAACTTGCTCTGCTGTTGGTGTCATTGCCATGATTATCAGTCTCTAGTGCTAATGTACTGGAGGATGCTGAAAGGCATTGTGGGAAAGGCAGTGTGTATTACTCACTAAAATGGTGGAAGTGAGTCAGGCTGAGAAAAAGTTGATGCAAGAAAAGAAGAACAAACTGTAACAGTTAGTCAGAAGATAATCCCAGGGATCTCCTGAAAATCACCGATGATTTTTAACAGCGAGGGCTAATTGTCCTGTAAGTGCTTTTGATTAAGGGCACCTTGACAGACTTTATGCTCCACCTCCAGAATTGATCGTACAAACTTTGAATCACACCTGAAAAAAACCTGCTTCTTCAACATGCGGCTGCCGCGCCGCTATATATTTCATGAATTCCATTTTTGAAGCAGACACATTGTTCTTTCCCCTTCAAGTCGTATAGAAGATATAATGCGAAGTGAGAAACACTGTGCAGAATAACACAGATCTCCAATTAAGGTCTTTACATTCTGTTAAATTGAATTGAGAGGGAAATCAATTATGTGAAATTAGCGCTTCTTGCTAACTACCCTGCTCGCTTTTAGGAATGCATGTGAGAGTTGAACAGTGGGGAGAAGCCTTTTTAAGTGTCAGAAAGGCTTTGTCATAGCAGGATCGTGTGGTTTTAACCGCACAGCCGCGTGTGGGGGGAATAAAGAAAGATGTAAAAGATCAAATGGTGCTGCGGAAAATATGAGAGAAGGTGAAGATTAACGCCGAAAGGCATTATTGCCGTTGTGTTTGATGATGCTGACAGACATAATAGAGTTCTACAAATGTTTAAAAAGCCTCAGCGCGGCCACGGCTGCTCTGAATGAAAAAAAATAAAGGCGAGGGAAAAGGGGAGAAAGAGAAAGAGAGAGAGAGAAATAATCACTCACCAAAATATTCCACAGGGAGCAAAATGTTAGAAAAACTGCTGTGGGAAAGCATTAGTGTTAGTACAGTACACCAGGGAAAGAAAACAGACACTTCTCAACACTAATCTGAGACTTCCCACTGTCTCAACTTAGATTCATGCTCTTCTCCGAGATACTTCTCTCTCCCAGATAACCGAAAACGGGGAAAAAAGAAAGAAATAAAAACGGGAGACGAAAGTGAGGAGGTGAGAAGGTGAGGATGAGTTCCCTCCCTCCCTCAGAACTGAGATCTCACCTTGAAAAAGGCATCGGCCTCCTTGATCAATCTTTCATCGCTGTCTCCCGGCAGCCGGCCTCTCAACCCCCCCCATCCTCCTCTTCAACTCCATCGCTCTTTGGCATTACAGACCTGGAGAAATGCCTGCTGTACTGAATCACTCAGATGCTGTGTTTACAGACCTACCTGCCATTTTCGCTATCTCCTGCTCTCTATAACAGCCTAGCAACAGATTCCTGACCGCCGCTGCAACGTGGAAAAATAAAAGAAGCATTTGATGACGTGTATGTGATGCACAGCCTTCAGTGTGTACATATATTTATATATCCTGAAGACACATGGCGGAGTCTAAAAACAAAGCTCATAAAGTATTCAGTTTAAGTTACTGCGAGTCGGTGAGTGGTTCAATGGTGCTGACAGCAACTTTAATAGGATCTGTTGTTGGAAATAAGTTCATTCATCTTGTCTGCTTTCTCTCAACGCTCTTCCTTCATCTCTCAGTCGCTCTGCTTTTTGTTCACCCCCTGCGTCACCTTTTAATCCCTCTCACAGTCAACTCTCTCATTTTCTATCTTCTCCTCCGATGCTGAACTCTCCCTCTGAGTGTCCCCTCGCTATTTCTGTCTCTCCGTATTTCTCAGAGACAAGAGCATTAAAGAATGAGGGCCAGCAGGGATATTTCTCAAGGGGCCCCTGAGACGAGAGCCACAGCGCGCCACTTACGCACCTTCACCCTTTCCTTTTCTGCATTCTTTTCCACATACATGCTTTGAAACAATCCATCTCAACACAGGAAGCTGCTGCCATGTTCACAAAAGATTACGTGCTGTTAATGAAAGTCACTAAGCAAAGAGACAGACAAAACTGTGCCAGATACTGGTTACATCATTTGACGAAGTGTGTGGTCGGCGGAGACGACTAAATCACACACATGGTTTGTCATAAAGAGGGTTTATCAAAGAGGAAACTAATTAAGTTCAAAAGAGAAGCTCATGAATAAATATGAACATCATACTAAATACGTTTGAAGAATAAACATGTTTTTTCACGTTATTAAAGGCTCGTTAAATATCAGGTCACATGTGCAGAGCATGCTCAACATGTTGCATGCCTCAAATGGGAGTCCTCCATTAGTATTGATGGTGTTGACCTTGTAAAGATTTCCCAGCGGGTGAGATACATCTTCATCTCCTCGGGTAGATTGTTTTTTCAGTATTTTGTCTGGTAAACATTAGCAACAAAACTGATTCCGTGAGGGGTAATTACAGCAGCCGCGGAAACAAATCAGCGTAGCCAGCAATGAAATGTCCTGATTTAACAAACCAGGATATTAAAGCCAGCAGACCTAGATGCAATAAAGTGGTCAGTAAGAGATTATAGGGCTGAGAAACGGAACCAGTTCATTGCTTTTACTGAGCAAAGTAGACATAAGCAATAACTTTTGGATTGTTATACAAAATGATTCAGATTGAAACCAATATTGTCAATTAAAGAGACTGAGCATCTGCCTGCATGTGGAAGTTTTTAATATTCAAGAGGCAGAGTCTAACAAAGAGGAAATGTTGATTTGTTGACCTCTTTTAGGTTGATAACAGCTCAGCTTTTGCTAACAGCGTCAGTAATGAATGTATCCATGGTTTGAGGGAGATGTTGGGCTTTCAGCCACTTGTCGGACAGCTGTGCAAAGCCCTGGTTTGCTAATACCTCCCCACCTTTGCACAGGTTTATGGCCACGGATCAGCAGGCTCAGTAACAAGACTGACAGAGGCTTCTAACAAGTCAGGAGACAGGCAAACAGATGAACCTGGCAGCTCCCGTCTCTGAAGAGAGCGGCGAGGGAGGGAGGGTTAAGGATAAATGGGAATCATCCAGTCAAGCGTAGCTGAACATGCTAGCCGGTCTCAATGGGCCCTAATGACTGGGCCGGGGGATCAGTGTGACATGACTATGGTCGGAGGATTTAGCAGGCAGGGAGGGGACATTTCAGCAGTCCTGTTCAGGAGACGTGGCAGCAGGGCAACGGGGGTGTGCAGAGGAACACTGAGCCGGACCACTGGGTCGACCGCTTCAAAACATAAATGTCAGACAGGAACAGGAAAGTAATTCACACATGCTTGACCTACCTGTACATGCACGAACACACATGGACAACAGACTCGGAGACCATTACAGTGCCTGAATAAAGTAGAACTACATCAGACAAAACAGTAAAGACTGTTCATCTAAATAAATTTGGGGATTTTGCAATCATTGACTGGCAGAACGTTTAACTGATTCGGAGGAGATGAAAGCATTTCCATTTGCTGTTTGAAACACCCAGTGTCAAGCAGCTGTTTCCTGCTGTCTGTCAAAATGAGTTTCTCCTAAAAAATTAGTTTCCCCTGGCGGAAAGCCTCTGCCTCAATTCGATTCCGGGCCAAAATATAACATCATTTCAGTGCGTGCAGACTGTTTTCATCACTAAACCATTTCACGCCATAAACTGGGTGGTTAATGTGTGCAGAGACAGCAACCATGGTGCCACATACAGTAAGTTAGAAAAGGAGAAGGAGATATGAATCTGCTCAGGGACCTTTCTCGCCATAGCATGTCATTCTCCCATGATTCCTGTCTCAGTTTTTCTAAACTTAGTATAATGACAGGCGATCTATGGAAAAAGCAGTGCCAGTGGTGGAAAGTAACTGAGTACATTTACTCAAGTACTGTGCTTGAGTATAATGTTAAGATACTTGAGTATTTCTATTTAATGCTACTTTATACTTCTGGCGAACTGGTGCGTTTACTTAAAGCGGCTATAATCTACATTTAAATTTTTATCCAATGACAACATGTAACTGGTCGCTCGTAGTGACGAACCTACAGAGAATTATCACCTGAATGTGCAGCTCTCCTCGGCTTTACGGAGCTTTACAGTGAGTTTCAGCTCATTCTTTAGCTGTCCGGCCGAATTCCCAACGCTCTCATAGAGTTTTTGTCCGCAGCAGGCAGCTGTTTTTAGTGAAAAAGCTCTAAAAACCCACTGTACACTACCTGCTCAGCATTAAACAGCGGACAGACACGGTTAGAGACTCGCTGGTGAACATGATGGAGAATTTTGCAGCTAAAGAGCCAGATATTTCCCTCAAGAGTTGGCAGAGACCAAAAACAGAGCTAACAGAGTGAATATTGGACCCACGTTTGCCAGGTGAACACAAACACGACTCGTTACTTTATAACTGCTGGATGTGTAAATAGGAGCATAAAGGAGCACTTTAGGTAGGTACGTTTTGCACCAAAGATCTGTCCGGCCTTCATCACTCCACAATGTTAGAATATCATAATAATATCTATCTGCAAGAGGGGTTGTGACACAACTCCAAAAACAGTGGAATCACATTGGTTGGAAGCCCCATAACCATCATCATGACTTTATTAAATAGCATTCACCTTCATGTTATCTGGTTGGAACATGATGTGTTTACCAGAACAATGAGATATCACTTCCTGCACCTTTCAAAGAACTACTACAAGCTGATCAAAGTATTTCTAGGCATCTCTGGAATCCATTGAGGTATTATGTTGCAGACGAACAGACCACAACATAATTACATTTTTTTGCCATACAAGTATCAAATCTCACAGACTATCAATTTAAAATGAGACACAAACAGACGCTGCATGGTTGATATCACAATGATTGGAGAAAAAAAAACATAATCACTAGATGCAAATATCATCAAACTGTGAATAGTGGGAGGATGGATTTATCATTTAGCTAATCAAGAGGGGCAGCGGAGAACTGCTGCAGTCAAGATGTGTGTTTATATATTTCCATATGCTTCCCTCCATCCGCAAGTGTAAAAGTCTTCCAGGGAGCCAAGGAAGGTTGTAAATGTCTTCAGCATAGTCGTGTTGATTAGCCGCCATCATTTTTTTGGTTTTGTTTTGTCCAAGTGTTGCATAATTCACAGTCTAACAGCCAAGTTTGCAAAATTGATTGTGGAAGAAATTGAACCAACATTATTGCTGTACGTGAATAAGTAATAATAAAAATGGGACTGGAGGGTGACAGTGCCCACAGATGCCAAGGATCTCATTCATTCTAGTTGTCACGACAAGCCGCGCTACAGCCTCAATAAAACCTTCGCCGCGCCTCATCATCTATCATGGCTCTGGCCTTGGCAGATTCTTGGCTCACTGTCTGAGGCCAGCCTCTTGGTCTTGGTAATGTATTTTCGGCTCTTAGCCCCTCTCCGCTCAGGAGTGTACTACAACACAGATCCCAGAACACTGGAGTACTACTACACTGTGTAAGTCCTTAAACGATATTGATGGGGGCTGGAACCTCATGAACCCCATGAAGGCTAGGGTACACTGAGGGGAGTTCTTCTGTGGCTCGATGGCTTTCATCCAATCTAGTGGTTATCAAGA